>JALPQD010000936.1:23374-320229 GCA_023101885.1 Typhlomys cinereus | reverse complement strand
CCTAATTAGCCTTAATTGTTCAACCTGTGTCACTAAAATTGCTAATTGTAACACCTGGTCCTAATTAGCCTTGATTGTCCATACCTGTGTCACTAAAATTGGTAATTAGAAACACCTGGTCCTAATTAGCCTTGTTGTCCACATCTCTGACACTCCAATTGCTAATAAAGCAAGCCTGGACCTAATTAATCTTGATTGCCGACACCTGTGCTACTGAAATTGCTGAATAGAAACACCTGGTGCTAATGAGCCTTGATTGTCTCTAATTAGAACAACCTGGTCCTAATTAGCCTTGATTTTCCACACATGTGTCACTGAAATTGTTAATTAGAACACTTGGTCCTAATTAGCCTTGAATGTCCTCACCTGTGTCAGTAAATTGCTAATTAGAAGAACCTGGTCCTAAGTAGCCTTGATTGGCCACACCTGTGCCAGTGAAATGGCTGATTCGGTGCGCCTGGTTTTAATTAGCCTTGATTGGCCACACCCTTGAAACTGAAATGGCTGATTAGGAGCTCCTGGTCCTAATTAGCCTTCATTGGCCACACCGTGTCACTATAATATCTAACTTGAAGCACCTGGTCCTAATGAACCTTGATTGGCCAGACCTGTGTCACTGAATTGCTATTTAGAAGCACCTAGTCCTAACTAGCTTTGATTGGCCACACTTCTCTCATTGAAATTCCTAATTAGAAACACCTGGTCCTAATTAGAATTAATTGTTCACCCTGTGTCATTGAAATTGCTAAATAGAAGCACCTGGTCCTAATTAGCCTTGATTGGCCACACCCTTGTCACTGAAATTGCTAATTAGTAGCACCTGGTCCTAATTAGCCTAGATTGGCCACACCCGTGTCACTGAAATTGCTGATTAAGCGCTCCTGGTTCTTATTAGCCTTGATTGGCCACACCTGTGCAACTGAAATTGCGGATTAGGCGCTCCTTGCCATAATTAGCCTTGATTGTCCACACCTGTGCCACTGAAATTGCTAATTAAAAAAAACTGGGCCTAATTACTCTTGACTGGACACACCTGTGTCACTGAAATTGCTAATTAGACGCACCTGGTCCGAGTAGCCTTGATTGGCCACATCTGTGCCACTGAAATTGCTGATTAGGTGTGCCTGGTCCCAATTAGCATTACTTAGCCACACCTGTGCTACAGAAACTGCTGATTATTCGCACCTGGTCCTAATTACTCTTGATTGTCCACACCTG
The DNA here is from genome assembly GCA_023101885.1 of Typhlomys cinereus. Lineage (NCBI taxonomy): Eukaryota > Metazoa > Chordata > Mammalia > Rodentia > Platacanthomyidae > Typhlomys > Typhlomys cinereus. Next base: position 319,011 of record JALPQD010000936.1, on the reverse strand, counting down.
TATCACTGAGATTGCTAATTAGACGAACCTGCTCTAATTAGCCTTGATTGTCCACAACTGTGCCACTGAAATCGGTGATTAGGCGCGCCTGTCCTAAGTAGCCTTGATTGGCCACACCAGTGCCACTGAAATGTCTGATTAAGTGCACCTGGTCCTAATTAGCCAAGATTGGACACACCTGTGCAACTGAAATTGCTGAATAGGCGCCCCTTCACATAATTAGCCTTGATTGGCCACACCTGTGCCACTGAAATTGCTTCGTAGGCACAGCTGGTCCTAATTAGCATTGATTGGCCACGCCTGTGTCACTGAAAATGCTAAGTAGACGCAACTGGTTCTATTAAGCCTTGATTGGCCACACCGTGTCACTGAAATTGCTAATTAGAAGCACCTGGTCCTAATTAGCCTTGATTGGCCACACCTGTGTCACTGAAAGTGCTCTTTAGATGCCCCTGGTCCTAATTAGCCTTGATTGGCCACACCCATGTCACTGAAATTGCTAATTAGACGCACCTGATCCGAATTACCCTTGATTGGCCACACCTGTGTCACTGAAATTGACAATGAGAAAGACCTGGTCCTAATTAGAAGAATTGTCCACACCTGTGTCATTGAAATTTCTAATTAGACGTGCCTGTTCCTAAATAGCCTGGATTGGCCACACCCTTGTCACTGAAATTGCTAATTAGACGCACCTGGTCCGAATTAGCCTTGATTGGCCACAACCCTGCCACTGAAATTGCTGATTAGGCGCTCCTGGCCTTATTAGCCTTGATTGGCCACACCCCTGCCACTGAAATTGCTGATTAGGCGTGCCTGATCGTAATTAGCCTTAATTTGCCACACCTGTGTCACTGAAATTGCTGATTAGGCGTGCTTCATCCTAATTAGTCTTGATTGGCCACACCTGTGCCATGAAATGCCTGATGGGCCCGCCTGGTCCTAATAAGCCTTGATTTGCCACACCTGTGCCATTGAAATGGCTGATTAGGTGTGCCTGGTTCCAATTAGCCTTGATTGGCCACACCTGTGCCACCGAACTTGTTGATTAGGCATGCCTGGTCCTAATTTGCCTTCATTGGCCCCATCGGTGCCACGGAAATTGCTGATTAGGCACGCCTGGTCCGAATTAGCCTTGATTGGCCACACGTGTGCCACTGAAATTGCTGATTGGAAATGCCTGGTGCTAATTAGCCTTGATTGTCGATAATTAGAAACACCTGGTCCTAATTAGCCTTGATTGGCCAAACCTGTGCCTCTGAAACTGCTGTTAACGCGTGCCTGGTCCTAATAAGCCTTGAATGGCCACACCTGTGCCAGTGAAACTGCTAATTAGACGGACCTGGTTCAAATTAGCCTTGATTGGTCACACCTGTGTCACTGAAATTGCTGATAAGGCGCTCCTGGTCCTAATTAAACTTGATTGGCCACACCTGTGTCACTGAAATTGCTAATAGAACACCTGGTCTAATTAGCCTTCATTGCTCACACCTGTGTCACTGAAATGCTAATTAGACGGACCTGGTCCAAATTAGCCTTGATTGGTCACACCGGTGTCACTGAAATTGCTAATTAGTAACACCTAATCATTATCAGCTTTGATTGTCCATATCTGTGTCACTGAAATTGCTAATTAGAAAAACGGGCCTAATTACCCTTGATTGGACACACCTGTGTCACTCAAATTGCTATTTAGAAGTACCTGTTCTTAATTAGCTTTGATTGGCCACACCTCTGTGACTGAAATGGCTAATTAGAAGCACCTGTTGCTAATTATCCTTGATTGGCCACAACTTTGCCACTGAAATTGCTGATTAGGTGCACCTGGCCTAATTAGCCGTGATTGGCCAAACCTATGATTCTGAAATTGCTGATTAAGTGTGCCTGGTCCTAATTAGCCTTGATTGGCCACGCCTGTGACACAGAAATTACTGATTAGGCACGCCTGGTCCTAATTAGCCTTGATTGGCCACACCTGTGCAAGTAAATTTGCTGATTTGGCCCGGCTGCTCCTACTGAGCCTTGATTGTCCAAACTTATGACACTGAAATTGCTGATTAGGCGTGCCTCTTTCTAATTAGCCTTGACTGGCCACACCTGTGTCACTGAAATTGCTAATTGGAAACACCTGGTCCTAATTAGCCTGTTTGGCCACACCTGTGCCACTGAAATTGCTAATTAGAAAAAACTGGGCCTAATTACCCTTGATTGGACACACCTGTGTCACTCAAATTGCTATTTAGAAGTACCTGTTCCTAATTAGCTTTGATTGGCCACACCTCTGTGACTGAAATGGCTAATTAGAAGCACCTGTTGCTAATTATCCTTGATTGGCCACAACTTTGCCTCTGAAATTGCTGATTAGGCGCACCTGGTCCTAATTAGCATTGATTGGCCACACCTGTGTCACTGAAAATGTTAAGTAGAAGCAACTGGTCCTAATTAGCCTTGATTGGCCACACCCATGTCACTGAAATTGCTAATTAGAAGCACCTGGTCCTAATTAGCCTTGATTGGCCACACCTGTGCCACTGAAAGTGCTCTTTAGACGCCCCTGGTCCTAATTAGCCTTGATTGGCCACACCCATGTCACTGAAATTGCTAATTAGACGCACCTGATCCGAATTACCCTTGATTGGCCACACCTGTGTCACTGAAATTGACAATGAGAAAGACCTGGTCCTAATTAGAATGAATTGTCCACACCTGTGTCATTGAAATTTCTAATTAGACGTGCCTGTTCCTAAATAGCCTTGATTGGCCACACCCTTGTCACTGAAATTGCTAATTAGACACACCTGGTCCGAATTAGTCTTGATTGGCCACACGCGTGTCACTGAAATTGCTGATTAGGCGCTCCTGGTCCTTATTAGCCTTGATTGGCCACACCCCTGCGACGAAATTGCAGATTAGGCGCGCTTCGTCCTAATTCGCCTAGATTGGCCACACCTGTGCCACTGAAATGGCTGATTAGGTGCGCCTGGTTCTAATTACCTTGATTGGCCATGCCCTTGAAACTGAAATGGCTGATTAGGCGCTTCTGGTCCTAATTAGGTTTGATTGGTCATACCTATTCCACTAAAATGGCTGATTAGGCTCCACTGGTCCTAATTAGCCTTAATTGTTCAACCTGTGTCACTAAAATTGCTAATTAGTAACACCTGGTCCTAATTAGCCTTGATTGTCCATACCTGTGTCACTAAAATTGGTAATTAGAAACACCTGGTCCTAATTAGCCTTGGTTGTCCACATCTCTGACACTCCAATTGCTAATAAAGCAAGCCTGGACCTAATTAATCTTGATTGCCGACACCTGTGCTACTGAAATTGCTGAATAGAAACACCTGGTGCTAATGAGCCTTGATTGTCTCTAATTAGAACAACCTGGTCCTAATTAGCCTTGATTGGCCAAACCTGTGCCACTGAAATTCTTGATTAGCTGCGCCTGGTCCCAATTAGACGTGATTGGCCACAGCTGTGCCATGGAAATGGCTGATTAGGCGCTCCTTGACATAATTAGCCTTGATCGGCCACACCTGTGCCACTGAAATTGCTAATTAGAAAAAACTGGGCCTAATTACCCTTGATTGGACACACCTGTGTCACTCAAATTGCTATTTAGAAGTACCTGTTCCTAATTAGCTTGATTGGCCACACCTCTGTGACTGAAATGGCTAATTAGAAGCACCTGTTGCTAATTATCCTTGATTGGCCACAACTTGCCACTGAAATGCTGATTAGCGCGCACCTGGTCCTAATTAGCATTGATTGGCCACACCTGTGTCACTGAAAATGTTAAGTAGACGCAACTGGTCCTAATTAGCCTAGATTGGCCACACCCGTGTCACTGAAATTGCTAATTAGAAGCACCTGGTCCTAATTAGCCTTGATTGGCCACACCTGTGCCACTGAAAGTGCTCTTTAGAAGCCCCAGGTCCTAATTAGCCTTGATTGGCCACACCCATGTCACTGAAATTGACAATGAGAAAGACCTGGTCCTAATTAGAATGAATTGTCCACACCTGTGTCATTGAAATTTCTAATTAGACGTGCCTGTTCCTAAATAGCCTAGATTGGCCACACCTGTGCCACTGAAATGGCTGATTAGGTGCGCCTGGTCCTAATTAGCCTTGATTGGCCACACGTGTGCCATTGAAATTGCTGATTAGAAATGACTGGTGCTAATCAGCCTGATTGTCGGTAATTAGAAACAACCTGGTCCTAATTAGCCTTGATTGGCCATACCTATGATTCTGAAATTGCTGATTAGGTGTGCCTGGTCTAATTAGCCGTGATTGGCCAAACCTATGATTCTGAAATTGCTGATTAAGTGTGCCTGGTCCTAATTAGCCTTGATTGGCCACGCCTGTGACACAGAAATTACTGATTAGGCACGCCTGGTCCTAATTAGCCTTGATTGGCACACCTGTGCAAGTAAATTTGCTGATTTGGCCCGGCTGCTCTAACTGAGCCTTGATTGCCCAAACTTATGACACTGAAATTGCTGATTAGGCGTGCCTCTTTCTAATTAGCCTTGACTGGCACACCTGTGTCACTGAAATTGCTAATTGGAAACACCTGGTCCTAATTAGCCTTGTTTGGCCACACCTGTGTCACTGAAATTGTTAATTAGACGCACCTGGTCCGAATTAGCCTTGATTGGCTACACCAAGTCACTGAATTGCAGATTAGGCACTCCTGGTTCTTATTAGCCTTGATTGGCCACACCCCTGCCACTGAAATTGCTGATTAGGCACGCCAGATCAAAATTAGCCTTCATTGGCCACAACTGTGCCACTGAAATTGCTGATTAGGCACGCTTCGTCCTAATTAGCCTAGATTGGCCCACACCTGTGCCACTGAAATGGCTGATTAGGTGCGCCTGATTCCAATTAGCCTTGATTGGCCATGCCCTTGAAACTGAAATGGCTGATTAGGCGCTCCTGGTCCTAACTGGTTTGATTGACCATACCTGTTCCACTAAAATGGCTGATTAGGCTCGCCTGGTCCTAATTAGCCTTGATTGTCCACCATACCTGTGTCACTGAAATTGCTAATTGGAAACACCTGGTCCTAACTAGACTTGATTTTCCAAACCTGTGTCACTGAAATTGGTAATTAGAAAACACCTGGTCCTAATTAGCCTTGGTTGGCCACACCTCTGACACTCTAATTGCTAATAAAGCAAGCCTGGACCTAATTAATCTTGATTGCCGACACCTGTGCTACTGAAATTGTTGAATAGAAACACCTGGTGCTAATTAGCCTTGATTGTCACTAATTAGAAACACCTGGTCCTAATTAGCGTTAATTGGCCATATGCGTTTCACTGAAATTGCTAATTAGACGCACCTGGTCCTAATTAGCCTTAATGGCCATATGCGTTTCACTGAAATTGCTAATTAGACACACCTGGTCCTAATTAGCTAGATTAGCCACACCTGTGCCAATGAAATAGCTGATTGGGCGCAACTGGTCCCAATAAGCCTTGATTGGCCACACCTGTGCCACTGAAATGGCTGATTAGGTGCGCCTGATTCTAATTACCTTGATTGGCCATGCCCTTGAAACTGAAATGGCTGATTAGGCGCTCCTGGTCCTAATTAGGTTTGATCGGTCATACCTGTTCCATTAAAATTTCTGATTAGGCTCCCCTGGTCCTAATTAGCCTTAATTGTTCAACCTGTGTCACTAAAATTGTTATTAGTAACACCTGGTCCTAATTAGCCTTGATTGTCCATACCTGTGTCACTAAAATTGGTAATTAGAAACACCTGGTCCTAATTAGCCTTGGTTGTCCACATCTCTGACACTCTAATTGCTAATAAAGCAAGCCTGGACCTAATAATCTTGATTGCCGACACCTGTGCTACTGAAATTGCTGAATAGAAACACCTGGTGCTAATGAGCCTTGATTGTCTCTAATTAGAACAACCTGGTCCTAATTAGCCTTGATTGGCCACACCCGTGTCACTGAAATGCTAATTAGAAGCACCTGGTCCTAATTAGCCTTGATTGGCCACACCTGTGCCACTGAAAGTGCTCTTTAGACGCCCCTGGTCCTAATTAGCCTTGATTGGCCACACCCATGTCACTGAAATTGCTAATTAGACACACCTGATCCGAATTACCCTTGATTGGCCACACCTGTGTCACTGAAATTGACAATGAGAAAGACCTGGTCCTAATTAGAATGAATTGTCCACACCTGTGTCATTGAAATTTCTAATTAGACGTGCCTGTTCCTAAATAGCCTTGATTGGCCACACCCTTGTCACTGAAATTGCTAATTAGACGTACCTGGTCCGAATTAGTCTTGATTGGCCACACGCGTGTCACTGAAATTGCTGATTAGGCGCTTCTGGTCCTTATTAGCCTTGATTGGCCACACCCCTGCCACTGAAATTGCAGATTAGGCACGCTTCGTCCTAATTCGCCTAGATTGGCCACACCTGTGCCACTGAAATGGCTGATTAGGTGCGCCTGGTCCTAATTAGCCTTGATTGGCCACACGTGTGCCATTGAAATTGCTGATTAGAAATGGCTGGTGCTAATCAGCCTTGATTGTCGGTAATTAGAAACACCTGGTCCTAATTAGCCTTGGTTGGCCACACCTCTGACACTCTAATTGCTAATAAAGCAAGCCTGGACCTAATTAATCTTGATTGCCGACACCTGTGCTACTGAAATTGTTGAATAGAAACACCTGGTGCTAATTAGCCTTGATTGTCTCTAATTAGAAACACCTGGTCCTAATTAGCGTTAATTGGCCATATGCGTTTCACTGAAATTGCTAATTAGACGCACCTGGTCCTAATTAGCCTTAATTGGCCATATGCGTTCACTGAAATTGCTAATTAGACACACGTGGTCCTAATTAGCTAGATTGGCCACACCTGTGCAAATGAAATGGCTGATTAGACGCGCTTCGTCCTAATTAGCCTAGATTGGCCACACCTGTGCCACTGAATGGCTGATTAGGTGCGCCTGATTCCAATTAGCCTTGATTGGCCATGCCCTTGAAACTGAAATGGCTGATTAGGCGCTCCTGGTCCTAACTGGTTTGATTGACCATACCTGTTCCACTAAAATGGCTGATTAGGCTCGCCTGGTCCTAATTAGCCTTGATTGTCCACCATACCTGTGTCACTGAAATTGCTAATTGGAAACACCTGGTCCTAACTAGACTTGATTTTCCAAACCTGTGTCACTGAAATTGGTAATTAGAAACACCTGGTCCTAATTAGCCTTGGTTGGCCACACCTCTGACACTCTAATTGCTAATAAAGCAAGCCTGGACCTAATTAATCTTGATTGCCGACACCTGTGCTACTGAAATTGTTGAATAGAAACACCTGGTGCTAATTAGCCTTGATTGTCACTAATTAGAAACACCTGGTCCTAATTAGCGTTAATTGGCCATATGCGTTTCACTGAAATTGCTAATTAGACGCACCTGGTCCTAATTAGCCTTAATTGGCCATATGCGTTTCACTGAAATTGCTAATTAGACACACCTGGTCCTAATTAGCTAGATTGGCCACACCTGTGCCAATGAAATGGCTGATTGGGCGCAACTGGTCCCAATAAGCCTTGATTGGCCACACCTGTGCCAGTGAAACTGCTAATTAGACGGACCTGGTTCAAATTAGCCTTGATTGGTCACACCTGTGTCACTGAAATTGCTGATAAGGCGCTCCTGGTCCTAATTAAACTTGATTGGCCACACCTGTGTCACTGAAATTGCTAATTAGAAACACCTGGTCTAATTAGCCTTCATTGCTCACACCTGTGTCACTGAAATTGCTAATTAGACGGACCTGGTCCAAATTAGCCTTGATTGGTCACACCGGTGTCACTAAAATTGCTAATTAGTAACACCTATTCATTATCAGCTTTGATTGTCCATATCTGTGTCACTGAAATTGCTAATTAGAAAAACTGGGCCTAATTACCCTTGATTGGACACACCTGTGTCACTGAAAATTGCTAATTAGAAGCACCTGGTCCTAATTAGCCTTGATTGGCCACACCTGTGCCACTGAAAGTGCTCTTTAGACGCCCCTGGTCCTGTGCAAGTAAATTTGCTGATTTGGCCGGCTGCTCCTACTGAGCCTTGATTGTCCAAACTTATGACACTGAATTGCTGATTAGGCGTGCCTCTTTCTAATTAGCCTTGACTGGCCACACCTGTGTCACTGAAATTGCTAATTGGAAACACCTGGTCCTAATTAGCCTTGTTTGGCCACACCTGTGCCACTGAAATTGCTAATTAGAAAAAACTGGGCCTAATTACTCTTGATTGGACACACCTGTGTCACTCAAATTGCTATTTAGAAGTACCTGTTCCTAATTAGCTTTGATTGGCCACACCTCTGTGACTGAAATGGCTAATTAGAAGCACCTGTTGCTAATTATCCTTGATTGGCCACAACTTTGCCACTGAAATTGCTGATTAGGCGCACCTGGTCCTAATTAGCATTGATTGGCCACACCTGTGTCACTGAAAATGTTAAGTAGAAGCAACTGCTCCTAATTAGCTTTGATTGGCCACACCCATGTCACTGAAATTGCTAATTAGAAGCACCTGGTCCTAATTAGCCTTGATTGGCCACACCTGTGCCACTGAAAGTGCTCTTTAGACGCCCCAGGTCCTAATTAGCCTTAATTGGCCATATGCGTTTCACTGAAATTGCTAATTAGACGCACCTGGTCCTAATTAGCCTTAATTGGCCATATGCGTTTCACTGAAATTGCTAATTAGACACACCTGGTCCTAATTAGCTAGATTAGCCACACCTGTGCCAATGAAATAGCTGATTGGGCGCAACTGGTCCCAATAAGCCTTGATTGGCCACACCTGTGCCACTGAAATGGCTGATTAGGTGCGCCTGATTCTAATTACCTTGATTGGCCATGCCCTTGAAACTGAAATGGCTGATTAGGCGCTCCTGGTCCTAATTAGGTTTGATCGGTCATACCTGTTCCATTAAAATTTCTGATTAGGCTCCCCTGGTCCTAATTAGCCTTAATTGTTCAACCTGTGTCACTAAAATTGTTATTAGTAACACCTGGTCCTAATTAGCCTTGATTGTCCATACCTGTGTCACTAAAATTGGTAATTAGAAACACCTGGTCCTAATTAGCCTTGGTTGTCCACATCTCTGACACTCTAATTGCTAATAAAGCAAGCCTGGACCTAATTAATCTTGATTGCCGACACCTGTGCTACTGAAATTGCTGAATAGAAACACCTGGTGCTAATGAGCCTTGATTGTCTCTAATTAGAACAACCTGGTCCTAATTAGCCTTGATTGGCCACACCGTGTCACTGAAATTGCTAATTAGAAGCACCTGGTCCTAATTAGCCTTGATTGGCCACACCTGTGCCACTGAAAGTGCTCTTAGACGCCCCTGGTCCTAATTAGCCTGGATTGGCCACACCCATGTCACTGAAATTGCTAATTAGACACACCTGATCCGAATTACCCTTGATTGGCCACACCTGTGTCACTGAAATTGACAATGAGAAAGACTGGTCCTAATTAGAATGAATTGTCCACACCTGTGTCATTGAAATTTCTAATTAGACGTGCCTGTTCCTAAATAGCCTTGATTGGCCACACCCTTGTCACTGAAATTGCTAATTAGACGTACCTGGTCCGAATTAGTCTTGATTGGCCACACGCGTGTCACTGAAATTGCTGATTAGGCGCTTCTGGTCCTTATTAGCCTTGATTGGCCACACCCCTGCCACTGAAATTGCAGATTAGGCACGCTTCGTCCTAATTCGCCTAGATTGGCCACACCTGTGCCACTGAAATGGCTGATTAGGTGCGCCTGGTCCTAATTAGCCTTGATTGGCCACACGTGTGCCATTGAAATTGCTGATTAGAAATGGCTGGTGCTAATCAGCCTTGATTGTCGGTAATTAGAAACACCTGGTCCTAATTAGCCTTGGTTGGCCACACCTCTGACACTCTAATTGCTAATAAAGCAAGCCTGGACCTAATTAATCTTGATTGCCGACACCTGTGCTACTGAAATTGTTGAATAGAAACACCTGGTGCTAATTAGCCTTGATTGTCTCTAATTAGAAACACCTGGTCCTAATTAGCGTTAATTGGCCATATGCGTTTCACTGAAATTGCTAATTAGACGCACCTGGTCCTAATTAGCCTTAATTGGCCATATGCGTTTCACTGAAATTGCTAATTAGACACACGTGGTCCTAATTAGCTAGATTGGCCACACCTGTGCAAATGAAATGGCTGATTAGACGCGCTTCGTCCTAATTAGCCTAGATTGGCCACACCTGTGCCACTGAAATGGCTGATTAGGTGCGCCTGATTCCAATTAGCCTTGATTGGCCATGCCCTTGAAACTGAAATGGCTGATTAGGCGCTCCTGGTCCTAACTGGTTTGATTGACCATACCTGTTCCACTAAAATGGCTGATTAGGCTCGCCTGGTCCTAATTAGCCTTGATTGTCCACCATACCTGTGTCACTGAAATTGCTAATTGGAAACACCTGGTCCTAACTAGACTTGATTTTCCAAACCTGTGTCACTGAAATTGGTAATTAGAAACACCTGGTCCTAATTAGCCTTGGTTGGCCACACCTCTGACACTCTAATTGCTAATAAAGCAAGCCTGGACCTAATTAATCTTGATTGCCGACACCTGTGCTACTGAAATTGTTGAATAGAAACACCTGGTGCTAATTAGCCTTGATTGTCACTAATTAGAAACACCTGGTCCTAATTAGCGTTAATTGGCCATATGCGTTTCACTGAAATTGCTAATTAGACGCACCTGGTCCTAATTAGCCTTAATTGGCCATATGCGTTTCACTGAAATTGCTAATTAGACACACCTGGTCCTAATTAGCTAGATTGGCCACACCTGTGCCAATGAAATGGCTGATTGGGCGCAACTGGTCCCAATAAGCCTTGATTGGCCACACCTGTGCCAGTGAAACTGCTAATTAGACGGACCTGGTTCAAATTAGCCTTGATTGGTCACACCTGTGTCACTGAAATTGCTGATAAGGCGCTCCTGGTCCTAATTAAACTTGATTGGCCACACCTGTGTCACTGAAATTGCTAATTAGAAACACCTGGTCTAATTAGCCTTCATTGCTCACACCTGTGTCACTGAAATTGCTAATTAGACGGACCTGGTCCAAATTAGCCTTGATTGGTCACACCGGTGTCACTAAAATTGCTAATTAGTAACACCTATTCATTATCAGCTTTGATTGTCCATATCTGTGTCACTGAAATTGCTAATTAGAAAAACTGGGCCTAATTACCCTTGATTGGACACACCTGTGTCACTGAAATTGCTAATTAGAAGCACCTGGTCCTAATTAGCCTTGATTGGCCACACCTGTGCCACTGAAAGTGCTCTTTAGACGCCCCTGGTCCTGTGCAAGTAAATTTGCTGATTTGGCCCGGCTGCTCCTACTGAGCCTTGATTGTCCAAACTTATGACACTGAAATTGCTGATTAGGCGTGCCTCTTTCTAATTAGCCTTGACTGGCCACACCTGTGTCACTGAAATTGCTAATTGGAAACACCTGGTCCTAATTAGCCTTGTTTGGCCACACCTGTGCCACTGAAATTGCTAATTAGAAAAAACTGGGCCTAATTACTCTTGATTGGACACACCTGTGTCACTCAAATTGCTATTTAGAAGTACCTGTTCCTAATTAGCTTTGATTGGCCACACCTCTGTGACTGAAATGGCTAATTAGAAGCACCTGTTGCTAATTATCCTTGATTGGCCACAACTTTGCCACTGAAATTGCTGATTAGGCGCACCTGGTCCTAATTAGCATTGATTGGCCACACCTGTGTCACTGAAAATGTTAAGTAGAAGCAACTGCTCCTAATTAGCTTTGATTGGCCACACCCATGTCACTGAAATTGCTAATTAGAAGCACCTGGTCCTAATTAGCCTTGATTGGCCACACCTGTGCCACTGAAAGTGCTCTTTAGACGCCCCAGGTCCTAATTAGCCTTGATTGGCCACACCCAGGTCACTGAAATTGCTAATTAGACGCACCTGATCCGAATTACCCTTGATTGGCCACACCTGTGTCACTGAAATTGACAATGAGAAAGACCTGGTCCTAATTAGAATGAATTGTCCACACCTGTGTCATTGAAATTTCTAATTAGACGTGCCTGTTCCTAAATAGCCTTGATTGGCCACACCCTTGTCACTGAAATTGCTAATTAGACACACCTGGTCCGAATTAGTCTTGATTGGCCACACGCGTGTCACTGAAATTGCTGATTAGGCGCTCCTGGTCCTTATTAGCCTTGATTGGCCACACCCCTGCCACTGGAATTGCAGATTAGGAGCGCTTCGTCCTAATTCGCCTAGATTGGCCACACCTGTGCCACTGAAATGGCTGATTAGGTGCGCCTGGTTCTAATTACCTTGATTGGCCATGCCCTTGAAACTGAAATGGCTGATTAGGCGCTTCTGGTCCTAATTAGGTTTGATTGGTCATACCTATTCCACTAAAATGGCTGATTAGGCTCCACTGGTCCTAATTAGCCTTAATTGTTCAACCTGTGTCACTAAAATTGCTAATTAGTAACACCTGGTCCTAATTAGCCTTGATTGTCCATACCTGTGTCACTAAAATTGGTAATTAGAAACACCTGGTCCTAATTAGCCTTGGTTGTCCACATCTCTGACGCTCCAATTGCTAATAAAGCAAGCCTGGACCTAATTAATCTTGATTGCCGACACCTGTGCTACTGAAATTGCTGAATAGAAACACCTGGTGCTAATGAGCCTTGATTGTCTCTAATTAGAACAACCTGGTCCTAATTAGCCTTGATTGGCCACACCTGTGCCACTGAAATTCTTGATTAGCTGCGCCTGGTCCCAATTAGACGTGATTGGCCACAGCTGTGCCATGGAAATGGCTGATTAGGCACTCCTTGACATAATTAGCCTTGATCGGCCACACCTGTGCCACTGAAATTGCTAATTAGAAAAAACTGGGCCTAATTACCCTTGATTGGACACACCTGTGTCACTCAAATTGCTATTTAGAAGTACCTGTTCCTAATTAGCTTTGATTGGCCACACCTCTGTGACTGAAATGGCTAATTAGAAGCACCTGTTGCTAATTATCCTTGATTGGCCACAACTTTGCCACTGAAATTGCTGATTAGGCGCACCTGGTCCTAATTAGCATTGATTGGCCACACCTGTGTCACTGAAAATGTTAAGTAGACGCAACTGGTCCTAATTAGCCTAGATTGGCCACACCCGTGTCACTGAAATTGCTAATTAGAAGCACCTGGTCCTAATTAGCCTTGATTGGCCACACCTGTGCCACTGAAAGTGCTCTTTAGACGCCCCAGGTCCTAATTAGCCTTGATTGGCCACACCCATGTCACTGAAATTGACAATGAGAAAGACCTGGTCCTAATTAGAATGAATTGTCCACACCTGTGTCATTGAAAATTTCTAATTAGATGTGCCTGTTCCTAAACAGCCTAGATTGGCCACACCTGTGCCACTGAAATGGCTGATTAGGTGCGCCTGGTCCTAATTAGCCTTGATTGGCCACACGTGTGCCATTGAAATTGCTGATTGGAAATGGCTGGTGCTAATCAGCCTTGATTGTTGGTAATTAGAAACACCTGGTCCTAATTAGCCTTGATTGGCCATACCTATGATTCTGAAATTGCTGATTAGGTGTGCCTGGTCCTAATTAGCCTTGATTGGCCAAACCTATGATTCTGAAATTGCTGATTAAGTGTGCCTGGTCCTAATTAGCCTTGATTGGCCACGCCTGTGACACAGAAATTACTGATTAGGCACGCCTGGTCCTAATTAGCCTTGATTGGCCACACCTGTGCAAGTAAATTTGCTGATTTGGCCCGGCTGCTCCTACTGAGCCTTGATTGTCCAAACTTATGACACTGAAATTGCTGATTAGGCGTGCCTCTTTCTAATTAGCCTTGACTGGCCACACCTGTGTCACTGAAATTGCTAATTGGAAACACCTGGTCCTAATTAGCCTTGTTTGGCCACACCTGTGTCACTGAAATTGTTAATTAGACGCACCTGGTCCGAATTAGCCTTGATTGGCTACACCCAAGTCACTGAAATTGCAGATTAGGCACTCCTGGTTCTTATTAGCCTTGATTGGCCACACCCCTGCCACTGAAATTGCTGATTAGGCACGCCAGATCAAAATTAGCTTTTATTGGCCACAACTGTGCCACTGAAATTGCTAATTAGGTGCGCCTCATCCTAATTAGTCTTAATTGGCCACACCTGTGCCACTGAAATTGCTGATTAGGCACGCTTCGTCCTAATTAGCCTAGATTGGCCACACCTGTGCCACTGAAATGGCTGATTAGGTGCGCCTGATTCCAATTAGCCTTCATTGGCCATGCCCTTGAAACTGAAATGGCTGATTAGGCGCTTCTGGTCCTAATTAGGTTTGATTGGTCATACCTATTCCACTAAAATGGCTGATTAGGCTCCACTGGTCCTAATTAGCCTTAATTGTTCAACCTTTGTCACTAAAATTGCTAATTAGTAACACCTGGTCCTAATTAGCCTTGATTGTCCATACCTGTGTCACTAAAATTGGTAATTAGAAACACCTGGTCCTAATTAGCCTTGGTTGTCCACATCTCTGACACTCCAATTCCTAATAAAGCAAGCCTGGACCTAATTAATCTTGATTGCCGACACCTGTGCTACTGAAATTGCTGAATAGAAACACCTGGTGCTAATGAGCCTTGATTGTCTCTAATTAGAACAACCTGGTCCTAATTAGCCTTGATTGGCCACACCTGTGCCACTGAAATTCTTGATTAGCTGAGCCTGGTCCTAATTAGACGTGATTGGCCACAGCTGTGCCATGGAAATGGCTGATTAGGCGTGCCCGGTCCTAATTAGCCTTGATTGGCCACACCTCTGCCACGAAAATTGCTGTTTAGACACGCCTGGTCCTAACTAGCCTTGATTGGCCACACCTGTGCCACCGAACTTGCTGATTAGGCATGCCTGGTCCTAATTTGCCTTCATTGGCCACATCGGTGCCACTGAAACTGCTGATAACGGGCGCCTGGTCCTAATTAGCCCTGATTGGCCACACCTGTGTCACTGAAAATGTTAAGTAGACGCAACTGGTCCTAATTAGCCTTGATTGGCCACACCCGTGTCACTGAAATTGCTAATTAGAAGCACCTGGTCCTAATTAGCCTTGATTGGCCACACCTGTTCCACTGAAAGTGCTCTTTAGACGTCCCTGGTCCTAATTAGCCTTGATTGGCCACACCCATGTCACTGAAATTGCTAATTAGACGCACCTGATCCGAATTACCCTTGATTGGCCACACCTGTGTCACTGAAATTGACAATGAGAAAGACCTGGTCCTAATTAGAATGAATTGTCCACACCTGTGTCATTGAAATTTCTAATTAGACGTGCCTGTTCCTAAATAGTCTTGATTGGCCACACCCTTGTCACTGAAATTGCTAATTAGACGCACCTGGTCCGAATTAGTCTTGATTGGCCACACGCGTGTCACTGAAATTGCTGATTAGGCGCTCCTGGTCCTTATTAGCCTTGATTGGCCACACCCCTGCCACTGAAATTGCAGATTAGGCGCGCTTCGTCCTAATTCGCCTAGATTGGCCACACCTGTGCCACTGAAATGGCTGATTAGGTGCGCCTGGTCCTAATTAGCCTTGATTGGCCACACGTGTGCCATTGAAATTGCTGATTGGAAATGGCTGGTGCTAATCAGCCTTGATTGTCGGTAATTAGAAACACCTGGTCCTAATTAGCCTTGATTGGCCATACCTATGATTCTGAAATTGCTGATTAGGTGTGCCTGGTCCTAATTAGCCTTGATTGGCCACGCCTGTGACACAGAAATTACTGATTAGGCACGCCTGGTCCTAATTAGCCTTGATTGGCCACACCTGTGCAAGTAAATTTGCTGATTTGGCCCGGCTGCTCCTACTGAGCCTTGATTGTCCAAACTTATGACACTGAAATTGCTGATTAGGCGTGCCTCTTTCTAATTAGCCTTGACTGGCCACACCTGTGTCACTGAAATTGCTAATTGGAAACACCTGGTCCTAATTAGCCTTGTTTGGCCACACCTGTGTCACTGAAATTGTTAATTAGACGCACCTGGTCCGAATTAGCCTTGATTGGCTACACCCAAGTCACTGAAATTGCAGATTAGGCACTCCTGGTTCTTATTAGCCTTGATTGGCCACACCCCTGCCACTGAAATTGCTGATTAGGCACGCCAGATCAAAATTAGCCTTTATTGGCCACAACTGTGCCACTGAAATTGCTAATTAGGTGCGCCTCATCCTAATTAGTCTTAATTGGCCACACCTGTGCCACTGAAATTGCTGATTAGGCGCGCTTCGTCCTAATTAGCCTAGATTGGCGACACCTGTGCCACTGAAATTGCTGATTAGGCGCGCTTCGTCCTAATTAGCCTAGATTGGCCACACCTGTGCCACTGAAATGGCTGATTAGGTGCACCTGATTCCAATTAGCCTTGATTGGCCATGCCCTTGAAACTGAAATGGCTGATTAGGCGCTCCTGGTCCTAACTGGTTTGATTGACCATACCTGTTCCACTAAAATGGCTGATTAGGCTCGCCTGGTCCTAATAGCCTTGATTGTCCATACCTGTGTCACTGAAATTGCTAATTGGAAACACCTGGTCCTAACTAGACTTGATTTTCCAAACCTGTGTCACTGAAATTGGTAATTAGAAACACCTGGTCCTAATTAGCCTTGGTTGGCCACACCTCTAACACTCTAATTGCTAATAAAGCAAGCCTGGACCTAATTAATCTTGATTGCCGACACCTGTGCTACTGAAATTGTTGAATAGAAACACCTGGTGCTAATTAGCCGTGATTGTCTCTAATTAGAAACACCTGGTCCTAATTAGCGTTAATTGGGCATATGCGTTTCACTGAAATTGCTAATTAGACGCACCTGGTCCTAATTAGCCTTAATTGGCCATATGCGTTTCACTGAAATTGCTAATTAAACACACCTGGTCCTAATTAGCTAGATTGGCCACACCTGTGCCAATGAAATGGCTGATTGGGCGCAACTGGTCCCAATAAGCCTTGATTGGCCACACCTGTGCCACTGAAATGGCTTATTAGGTGCTCCTGATTCTAATTACCTTGATTGGCCATGCCCTTGAAACTGAAATGGCTGATTAGGCGCTCCTGGTCCTAATTAGGTTTGATCGGTCATACCTGTTCCATTAAAATTTCTGATTAGGCTCCCCTGGTCCTAATTAGCCTTAATTGTTCAACCTGTGTCACTAAAATTGTTATTAGTAACACCTGGTCCTAACTAGCCTTGATTGTCCATACCTGTGTCACTAAAATTGGTAATTAGAAACACCTGGTCCTAATTAGCCTTGGTTGTCCAGATCTCTGACACTCTAATTGCTAATAAAGCAAGCCTGGACCTAATTAATCTTCATTGCTGACACCTGTGCTACTGAAATTGCTGAATAGAAACACCTGGTGCTAATGAGCCTTGCTTGTCTCTAATTAGAACAACCTGGTCCTAATTAGCCTTGATTGGCCACACCTGTGCCACTGAAATATCTGATTAAGCGTGCCTTGTCCTAATTAGCCAAGATTGGCCACACCTGTGCAACTGAAATTGCTGATTAGGCGCTCCTTGACATAATTAGCCTTGATTGGCCACACCTGTGCCACTGAAATTGCTAATTAGAAAAAACTGGGCCTAATTACCCTTGATTGGACACACCTGTGTCACTGAAATTGCTATTTAGAAGCACCTGGTCCTAATTAGCATTGATTGGCCACACCCTTGTCACTGAAATTGCTAATTAGTAGCACCTTGTCCTAATTAGCCTAGATTGTCCACACCCGTGTCATTGAAATTGCTGATTAGACGCACCAGGTCCGAATTAGCCTTGATTGGCTACAACTGTGTCACTGAAATTGTTGATTAGGCGCTCCTAGTCCTTATTAGCCTTGATTGGCCACAACCCTGCCACTGAAATTGCTGATTCGCTGCTCCTGGTACTTATTAGCCTTGATTGGCCACACCCCTGCCACTGAAATTGCAGATTAGGCGCGCCTGATCGTAATTAGCCTTTATGGCCAAACCTGTGCCACTGAAATTGCTAATTAAGTGCGCCTCATACTAATTAGCCTTAATTGGCCACACCTGTGTCACTGAAATTGCTGATTTGGCGTGCTTCATCCTAATTAGTCTTGATTGGCCACACCTGTGCCATGAAATGCCTGATTGGGCGCGCCTGGTCCTAATAAGCCTTGATTGGCCACACCTGTGCCATTGAAATGGCTGATTAGGTGCGCCTGGTTCCAATTAGCCTTGATTGGCCACATCTATGCCACTGAAATTGCGGATTAGAAGCTCCTGGTACTAATTAGCCTTGATTGGCCACACCTGTGCCACCGAACTTGTTGATTAGGCATGCCTGGTCCTAATTTGCATTTATTGGCCCCATCGGTGCCACGAAAATTGCTGATTAGGCATGCCTGGTACTAATTAGCCTTCATTGGCCACACGTGTGCCACTGAAATTCCTGACTGGAAACACCTGGTCCTAATTAGCCTTCATTGTCGATAATTAGAAACACCTGGTCCTAATTAGCCTTGATTGGCCAAACCTGTGCCACTGAAACTGCTGATAATGCGTGCCTGGTCCTAATTAGCCTTGATTGGCCACACCTGTGCCAGTGAAATTGCTAAGTAGATGGACCTGGTTAAAATTAACCTTGATTGGCCACACCTGTGTCCCTGAAATTGCTAACGAGACGGACCTGGTTTAAATTAGCCTTGTTTGGTCACAACTGTGTCACTGAAATTGCTAATAAGTAACACCTAATCCTTATTAGGTTTGATTGTCCATACCCGTGTCACTGAAATTCTAATTAGGCCTTCATCCTAATTAGCTTTAATTGGCCATACCTGTGCCACTGAAATTGCTGATTAGGCGTGCTTCATCCTAATTCGCCTAGATTGGCCACACCTGTGCCACTGAAATGGCTGATTAGGCATGCCTGGTCCTAATTAGCCTTGATTGTCCACATGTGTGCCATTGAAATTGCTGATTGGAAATGGCTGGTGCTAATTAGCCTTGATTGTCGGTAATTAGAAACACCTGGTCCTAATTAGCCTTGATTGGCCATACCTATGATTCTGAAATTGCTGATTAGGTGTGCCTGGTCCTAATTAGCCTTGATTGGCCAAACCTATGATTCTGAAATTGCTGATTAAGTGTGCCTGGTCCTAATTAGCCTTGATTGGCCACGCCTGTGACACAGAAATTACTGATTAGGCACGCCTGGTCCTAATTAGCCTTGATTGGCCACACCTGTGCAAGTAAATTTGCTGATTTGGCCCGGCTGCTCCTACTGAGCCTTGATTGTCCAAACTTATGACACTGAAATTGCTGATTAGGCGTGCCTCTTTCTAATTAGCCTTGACTGGCCACACCTGTGTCACTGAAATTGCTAATTGGAAACACCTGGTCCTAATTAGCCTTGTTTGGCCACACCTGTGTCACTGAAATTGTTAATTAGACGCACCTGGTCCGAATTAGCCTTGATTGGCTACACCCAAGTCACTGAAATTGCAGATTAGGCACTCCTGGTTCTTATTAGCCTTGATTGGCCACACCCCTGCCACTGAAATTGCTGATTAGGCACGCCAGATCAAAATTAGCCTTCATTGGCCACAACTGTGCCACTGAAATTGCTAATTAGGTGCGCCTCATCCTAATTAGTCTTAATTGGCCACACCTGTGCCACTGAAATTGCTGATTAGGCGTGCTTCGTCCTAATTAGCCTAGATTGGCCACACCTGTGCCACTGAAAATGTTAAGTAGACGCAACTGGTCCTAATTAGCCTTGAATGGCCACACTCGTGTCACTGAAATTGCTAATTAGAAGCACCTGGTCCTAATTAGCCTTGATTGGCCACACCTGTGCCACTGAAAGTGCTCTTTAGACGCCCCTGGTCCTAATTAGCCTTGATTGGCCACACCCATGTCACTGAAATTGCTAATTAGACGCACCTGGTCCGAATTACCCTTGATTGGCCACACCTGTGTCACTGAAATTGACAATGAGAAAGATCTGGTCCTAATTAGAATGAATTGTCCACACCTGTGTCATTGAAATTTCTAATTAGACGTGCCTGTTCCTAAATAGCCTTGATTGGCCACACCCTTGTCACTGAAATTGCTAATTAGACGCACCTGGTCCGAATTAGTCTTGATTGGCCACACGCGTGTCACTGAAATTGCTGATTAGGCGCTCCTGGTCCTTATTAGCCTTGATTGGCCACACCCCTGCCACTGAAATTGCAGATTAGGCACGCTTCGTCCTAATTCGCCTAGATTGGCCACACCTGTGCCACTGAAATGGCTGATTAGGTGCGCCTGATTCCAATTAGCCTTGATTGGCCATGTCCTTGAAACTGAAATGGCTGATTAGGCGCTCCTGGTCCTAACTGGTTTGATTGACCATACCTGTTCCACTAAAATGGCTGATTACGCTCGCCTGGTCCTAATTAGCCTTGATTGTCCACCATACCTGTGTCACTGAAATTGCTAATTGGAAACACCTGGTCCTAACTAGACTTGATTTTCCAAACCTGTGTCACTGAAATTGGTAATTAGAAACACCTGGTCCTAATTAGCCTTGGTTGTCCAGATCTCTGACACTCTAATTGTTAATAAAGCAAGCCTGGACCTAATTAATCTTGATTGCCGACACCTGTGCTACTGAAATTGTTGAATAGAAACACCTGGTGCTAATTAGCCTTGATTGTCTCTAATTAGAAACACCTGGTCCTAATTAGCCTTAATTGGCCATATGCGTTTCACTGAAATTGCTAATTAGACGCACCTGGTCCTAATTAGCCTTAATTGGCCATATGCGTTTCACTGAAATTGCTAATTAGACACACCTGGTCCTAATTAGCTAGATTGGCCACACCTGTGCAAATGAAATGGCTGATTGGGCGCAACTGGTCCCAATAAGCCTTGATTGGCCACACCTGTGCCACTGAAATGGCTGATTAGGTGCGCCTGATTCTAATTACCTTGATTGGCCATGCCCTTGAAACTGAAATGGCTGATTAGGCGCTCCTGGTCCTAATGAGGTTTGATCGGTCATACCTGTTCCATTAAAATTTCTGATTAGGCTCCCCTGGTCCTAATTAGCCTTAATTGTTCAACCTGTGTCACTAAAATTGTTATTAGTAACACCTGGTCCTAATTAGCCTTGATTGTCCATACCTGTGTCACTAAAATTGGTAATTAGAAACACCTGGTCCTAATTAGCCTTGGTTGTCCACATCTCTGACACTTTAATTGCTAATAAAGCAAGCCTGGACCTAATTAATCTTGATTGCCGACACCTGTGCTACTGAAATTGCTGAATAGAAACACCTGGTGCTAATGAGCCTTGATTGTCTCTAATTAGAACAACCTGGTCCTAATTAGCCTTGATTGGCCACACCCGTGTCACTGAAATTGCTAATTAGAAGCACCTGGTCCTAATTAGCCTTGATTGGCCACACCTGTGCCACTGAAAGTGCTCTTTAGACGCCCCTGGTCCTAATTAGCCTTGATTGGCCACACCCATGTCACTGAAATTGCTAATTAGACACACCTGATCCGAATTACCCTTGATTGGCCACACCTGTGTCACTGAAATTGACAATGAGAAAGACCTGGTCCTAATTAGAATGAATTGTCCACACCTGTGTCATTGAAATTTCTAATTAGAATTGCCTGTTCCTAAATAGCCTTGATTGGCCACACCCTTGTCACTGAAATTGCTAATTAGGCGCACCTGGTCCGAATTAGTCTTGATTGGCCACACGCGTGTCACTGAAATTGCTGATTAGGCGCTCCTGGTCCTTATTAGCCTTGATTGGCCACACCCCTGCAACTGAAATTGCAGATTAGGCGCGCTTCGTCCTAATTCGCCTAGATTGGCCACACCTGTGCCACTGAAATGGCTGATTAGGTGCGCCTGGTCCTAATTAGCCTTGATTGGCCACACGTGTGCCATTGAAATTGCTGATTGGAAATGGCTGGTGCTAATCAGCCTTGATTGTCGGTAATTAGAAACACCTGGTCCTAATTAGCCTTGATTGGCCATACCTATGATTCTGAAATTGCTGATTAGGTGTGCCTGGTCGTAATTAGCCGTGATTGGCCAAACCTATGATTCTGAAATTGCTGTTAAGTGTGCCTGGTCCTAATTAGCCTTGATTGGCCACGCCTGTGACACAGAAATTACTGATTAGGCACGCCTGGTCCTAATTAGCCTTGATTGGCCACACCTGTGCAAGTAAATTTGCTGATTTGGCCCGGCTGCTCCTACTGAGCCTTGATTGTCCAAACTTATGACACTGAAATTGCTGATTAGGCGTGCCTCTTTCTAATTAGCCTTGACTGGCCACACCTGTGTCACTGAAATTGCTAATTGGAAACACCTGGTCCTAATTAGCCTTGTTTGGCCACACCTGTGTCACTGAAATTGTTAATTAGACGCACCTGGTCCGAATTAGCCTTGATTGGCTACACCCAAGTCACTGAATTGCAGATTAGGCACTCCTGGTTCTTATTAGCCTTGATTGGCCACACCCCTGCCACTGAAATTGCTGATTAGGCACGCCAGATCAAAATTAGCCTTCATTGGCCACAACTGTGCCACTGAAATTGCTAATTAGGTGCGCCTCATCCTAATTAGTCTTAATTGGCCACACCTGTGCCACTGAAATTGCTGATTAGGCGTGCTTCGTCCTAATTAGCCTAGATTGGCCACACCTGTGCCACTGAAAATGTTAAGTAGACGCAACTGGTCCTAATTAGCCTTGAATGGCCACACTCGTGTCACTGAAATTGCTAATTAGAAGCACCTGGTCCTAATTAGCCTTGATTGGCCACACCTGTGCCACTGAAAGTGCTCTTTAGACGCCCTGGTCCTAATTAGCCTTGATTGGCCACACCCATGTCACTGAAATTGCTAATTAGACGCACCTCGTCCGAATTACCCTTGATTGGCCACACCTGTGTCACTGAAATTGACAATGAGAAAGATCTGGTCCTAATTAGAATGAATTGTCCACACCTGTGTCATTGAAATTTCTAATTAGACGTGCCTGTTCCTAAATAGCCTTGATTGGCCACACCCTTGTCACTGAAATTGCTAATTAGACGCACCTGGTCCGAATTAGTCTTGATTGGCCACACGCGTGTCACTGAAATTGCTGATTAGGCGCTCCTGGTCCTTATTAGCCTTGATTGGCCACACCCCTGCCACTGAAATTGCAGATTAGGCACGCTTCGTCCTAATTCGCCTAGATTGGCCACACCTGTGCCACTGAAATGGCTGATTAGGTGCGCCTGATTCCAATTAGCCTTGATTGGCCATGTCCTTGAAACTGAAATGGCTGATTAGGCGCTCCTGGTCCTAACTGGTTTGATTGACCATACCTGTTCCACTAAAATGGCTGATTACGCTCGCCTGGTCCTAATTAGCCTTGATTGTCCACCATACCTGTGTCACTGAAATTGCTAATTGGAAACACCTGGTCCTAACTAGACTTGATTTTCCAAACCTGTGTCACTGAAATTGGTAATTAGAAACACCTGGTCCTAATTAGCCTTGGTTGTCCAGATCTCTGACACTCTAATTGTTAATAAAGCAAGCCTGGACCTAATTAATCTTGATTGCCGACACCTGTGCTACTGAAATTGTTGAATAGAAACACCTGGTGCTAATTAGCCTTGATTGTCTCTAATTAGAAACACCTGGTCCTAATTAGCCTTAATTGGCCATATGCGTTTCACTGAAATTGCTAATTAGACGCACCTGGTCCTAAGTAGCCTTAATTGGCCATATGCGTTTCACTGAAATTGCTAATTAGACACACCTGGTCCTAATTAGCTAGATTGGCCACACCTGTGCAAATGAAATGGCTGATTGGGCGCAACTGGTCCCAATAAGCCTTGATTGGCCACACCTGTGCCACTGAAATGGCTGATTAGGTGCGCCTGATTCTAATTACCTTGATTGGCCATGCCCTTGAAACTGAAATGGCTGATTAGGCGCTCCTGGTCCTAATTAGGTTTGATCGGTCATACCTGTTCCATTAAAATTTCTGATTAGGCTCCCCTGGTCCTAATTAGCCTTAATTATTCAACCTGTGTCACTAAATTGTTATTAGTAACACCTGGTCCTAATTAGCCTTGATTGTCCATACCTGTGTCACTAAAATTGGTAATTAGAAACACCTGGTCCTAATTAGCCTTGGTTGTCCAGATCTCTGACACTCTAATTGCTAATAAAGCAAGCCTGGACCTAATTAATCTTGATTGCCGACACCTGTGCTGCTGAAATTGCTGAATAGAAACACCTGGTGCTAATGAGCCTTGATTGTCTCTAATTAGAACAACCTGGTCCTAATTAGCCTTGATTGGCCACACCTGTGCCACTGAAATATCTGATTAAGCGCGCCTGGTCCTAATTAGCCAAGATTGGCCCACACCTGTGCAACTGAAATTGCTGATTAGGCGCTCCTTGACATAATTAGCCTTGATCGGCCACACCTGTGCCACTGAAATTGCTAATTAGAAAAAACTGGGCCTAATTACCCTTGATTGGACACACCTGTGTCACTCAAATTGCTATTTAGAAGTACCTGTTCCTAATTAGCTTTGATTGGCCACACCTCTGTGACTGAAATGGCTAATTAGAAGCACCTGTTGCTAATTATCCTTGATTGGCCACAACTTTGCCACTGAAATTGCTGATTAGGCGCACCTGGTCCTAATTAGCATTGATTGGCCACACCTGTGTCACTGAAAATGTTAAGTAGACGCAACTGGTCCTAATTAGCCTTGATTGGCCACACCCGTGTCACTGAAATTGCTAATTAGAAGCACCTGGTCCTAATTAGCCTTGATTGGCCACACCTGTGCCACTGAAAGTGCTCTTTAGACGCCCCTGGTCCTAATTAGCCTTGATTGGCCACACCCATGTCACTGAAATTGCTAATTAGACGCACCTGGTCCGAATTACCCTTGATTGGCCACACCTGTGTCACTGAAATTGACAATGAGAAAGACCTGGTCCTAATTAGAATGAATTGTCCACACCTGTGTCATTGAAATTTCTAATTAGACGTGCCTCTTCCTAAATAGCCTAGATTGGCCACACCTGTGCCACTGAAATGGCTGATTAGGTGCGCCTGGTCCTAATTAGCCTTGATTGGCCACACGTGTGCCATTGAAATTGCTGATTGGAAATGGCTGGTGCTAATCAGCCTTGATTGTCGGTAATTAGAAACACCTGGTGCTAATTAGCCTTGATTGGCCATACCTATGATTCTGAAATTGCTGATTAGGTGTGCCTGGTCCTAATTAGCCTTGATTGGCCAAACCTATGATTCTGAAATTGCTGATTAAGTGTGCCTGGTCCTAATTAGCCTTGATTGGCCACGCCTGTGACACAGAAATTACTGATTAGGCACGCCTGGTCCTAATTAGCCTTGATTGGCCACACCTGTGCAAGTAAATTTGCTGATTTGGCCCGGATGCTCCTACTGAGCCTTGATTGTCCAAACTTATGACACTGAAATTGCTGATTAGGCGTGCCTCTTTCTAATTAGCCTTGACTGGCCACACCTGTGTCACTGAAATTGCTAATTGGAAACACCTGGTCCTAATTAGCCTTGATTGGCCATACCTATGATTCTGAAATTGCTGATTAGGTGTGCCTGGTCCTAATTAGCCTTGATTGGCCAAACCTATGATTCTGAAATTGCTGATTAAGTGTGCCTGGTCCTAATTAGCCTTGTTTGGCCACGCCTGTGACACAGAAATTACTGATTAGGCACGCCTGGTCCTAATTAGCCTTGATTGGCCACACCTGTGCAAGTAAATTTGCTGATTTGGCCCAGCTGCTCCTACTGAGCCTTGATTGTCCAAACTTATGACACTGAAATTGCTGATTAGGCGTGCCTCTTTCTAATTAGCCTTGACTGGCCACACCTGTGTCACTGAAATTGCTAATTGGAAACACCTGGTCCTAATTAGCCTTGTTTGGCCACACCTGTGTCACTGAAATTGTTAATTAGACGCACCTGGTCCGAATTAGCCTTGATTGGCTACACCCAAGTCACTGAAATTGCAGATTAGGCACTCCTGGTTCTTATTAGCCTTGATTGGCCACACCCCTGCCACTGAAATTGCTGATTAGGCACGCCAGATCAAAATTAGCCTTCATTGGCCACAACTGTGCCACTGAAATTGCTAATTAGGTGCGCCTCATCCTAATTAGTCTTAATTGGCCACACCTGTGCCACTGAAATTGCTGATTAGGCGTGCTTCATCCTAATTAGCCTAGATTGGCCACACCTGTGCCACTGAAATGGCTGATTAGGTGCGCCTGATTCCAATTAGCCTTGATTGGCCATGCCCTTGAAACTGAAATGGCTGATTAGGCGCTCCTGGTCCTAACTGGTTTGATTGACCATACCTGTTCCACTAAAATGGCTGATTAGGCTCGCCTGGTCCTAATTAGCCTTGATTGTCCACCATACCTGTGTCACTGAAATTGCTAATTGGAAACACCTGGTCCTAACTAGACTTGATTTTCCAAACCTGTGTCACTGAAATTGGTAATTAGAAACACCTGGTCCTAATTAGCCTTCGTTGGCCACACCTCTGACACTCTAATTGCTAATAAAGCAAGCATGGACCTAATTAATCTTGATTGCCGACACCTGTGCTACTGAAATTGTTGAATAGAAACACCTGGTGCTAATTAGCCTTGATTATCTCTAATTAGAAACACCTGGTCCTAATTAGCGTTAATTGGCCATATGCGTTTCACTGAAATTGCTAATTAGACGCACCTGGTCCTAATTAGCCTTAATTGGCCATATGCGTTTCACTGAAATTGCTAATTAGACACACCTGGTCCTAATTAGCTAGATTGGCCACACCTGTGCCAATGAAATGGCTGATTGGGCGCAACTGGTCCCAAAAAGCCTTGATTGGCCACACCTGTGCCACTGAAATATCTGATTAAGCGCGCCTGGTCCTAATTAGCCAAGATTGGCCACACCTGTGCAACTGAAATTGCTGATTAGGCGCTCCTTGACATAATTAGCCTTGATCGGCCACACCTGTGCCACTGAAATTGCTAATTAGAAAAAACTGGGCCTAATTACCCTTGATTGGACACACCTGTGTCACTCAAATTGCTATTTAGAAGTACCTGTTCCTAATTAGCTTTGATTGGCCACACCTCTGTGACTGAAATGGCTAATTAGAAGCACCTGTTGCTAATTATCCTTGATTGGCCACAACTTTGCCACTGAAATTGCTGATTAGGCGCACCTGGTCCTAATTAGCATTGATTGGCCACACCTGTGTCACTGAAAATGTTAAGTAGATGCAACTGGTCCTAATTAGCCTTGATTGGCCACACCCGTGTCACTGAAATTGCTAATTAGAAGCACCTGGTCCTAATTAGCCTTGATTGGCCACACCTGTGCCACTGAAAGTGCTCTTTAGACGCCCCTGGTCCTAATTAGCCTTGATTGGCCACACCCATGTCACTGAAATTGCTAATTAGACGCACCTCGTCCGAATTACCCTTGATTGGCCACACCTGTGTCACTGAAATTGACAATGAGAAAGATCTGGTCCTAATTAGAATGAATTGTCCACACCTGTGTCATTGAAATTTCTAATTAGACGTGCCTGTTCCTAAATAGCCTTGATTGGCCACACCCTTGTCACTGAAATTGCTAATTAGACGCACCTGGTCCGAATTAGTCTTGATTGGCCACACGCGTGTCACTGAAATTGCTGATTAGGCGCTCCTGGTCCTTATTAGCCTTGATTGGCCACACCCCTGCCACTGAAATTGCAGATTAGGCACGCTTCGTCCTAATTCGCCTAGATTGGCCACACCTGTGCCACTGAAATGGCTGATTAGGTGCGCCTGATTCCAATTAGCCTTGATTGGCCATGTCCTTGAAACTGAAATGGCTGATTAGGCGCTCCTGGTCCTAACTGGTTTGATTGACCATACCTGTTCCACTAAAATGGCTGATTACGCTCGCCTGGTCCTAATTAGCCTTGATTGTCCACCAAACCTGTGTCACTGAAATTGCTAATTGGAAACACCTGGTCCTAACTAGACTTGATTTTCCAAACCTGTGTCACTGAAATTGGTAATTAGAAACACCTGGTCCTAATTAGCCTTGGTTGTCCAGATCTCTGACACTCTAATTGTTAATAAAGCAAGCCTGGACCTAATTAATCTTGATTGCCGACACCTGTGCTACTGAAATTGTTGAATAGAAACACCTGGTGCTAATTAGCCTTGATTGTCTCTAATTAGAAACACCTGGTCCTAATTAGCCTTAATTGGCCATATGCGTTTCACTGAAATTGCTAATTAGACGCACCTGGTCCTAATTAGCCTTAATTGGCCATATGCGTTTCACTGAAATTGCTAATTAGACACACCTGGTCCTAATTAGCTAGATTGGCCACACCTGTGCAAATGAAATGGCTGATTGGGCGCAACTGGTCCCAATAAGCCTTGATTGGCCACACCTGCGCCACTGAAATGGCTGATTAGGTGCGCCTGATTCTAATTACCTTGATTGGCCATGCCCTTGAAACTGAAATGGCTGATTAGGCGCTCCTGGTCCTAATTAGGTTTGATCGGTCATACCTGTTCCATTAAAATTTCTGATTAGGCTCCCCTGGTCCTAATTAGCCTTAATTATTCAACCTGTGTCACTAAAATTGTTATTAGTAACACCTGGTCCTAATTAGCCTTGATTGTCCATACCTGTGTCACTAAAATTGGTAATTAGAAACACCTGGTCCTAATTAGCCTTGGTTGTCCAGATCTCTGACACTCTAATTGCTAATAAAGCAAGCCTGGACCTAATTAATCTTGATTGCCGACACCTGTGTACTGAAATTGCTGAATAGAAACACCTGGTGCTAATGAGCCTTGATTGTCTCTAATTATAACAACCTGGTCCTAATTAGCCTTGATTGGCCACACCTGTGCCACTGAAATATCTGATTAAGCGCGCCTGGTCCTAATTAGCCAAGATTGGCCACACCTGTGCAACTGAAATTGCTGATTAGGCGCTCCTTGACATAATTAGCCTTGATCGGCCACACCTGTGCCACTGAAATTGCTAATTAGAAAAAACTGGGCCTAATTACCCTTGATTGGACACACCTGTGTCACTCAAATTGCTATTTAGAAGTACCTGTTCCTAATTAGCTTTGATTGGCCACACCTCTGTGACTGAAATGGCTAATTAGAAGCACCTGTTGCTAATTATCCTTGATTGGCCACAACTTTGCCACTGAAATTGCTGATTAGGCGCACCTGGTCCTAATTAGCATTGATTGGCCACACCTGTGTCACTGAAAATGTTAAGTAGACGCAACTGGTCCTAATTAGCCTTGATTGGCCACACCCGTGTCACTGAAATTGCTAATTAGAAGCACCTGGTCCTAATTAGCCTTGATTGGCCACACCTGTGCCACTGAAAGTGCTCTTTAGACGCCCCTGGTCCTAATTAGCCTTGATTGGCCACACCCATGTCACTGAAATTGCTAATTAGACGCACCTGGTCCGAATTACCCTTGATTGGCCACACCTGTGTCACTGAAATTGACAATGAGAAAGACCTGGTCCTAATTAGAATGAATTGTCCACACCTGTGTCATTGAAATTTCTAATTAGACGTGCCTCTTCCTAAATAGCCTAGATTGGCCACACCTGTGCCACTGAAATGGCTGATTAGGTGCGCCTGGTCCTAATTAGCCTTGATTGGCCACACGTGTGCCATTGAAATTGCTGATTGGAAATGGCTGGTGCTAATCAGCCTTGATTGTCGGTAATTAGAAACACCTGGTGCTAATTAGCCTTGATTGGCCATACCTATGATTCTGAAATTGCTGATTAGGTGTGCCTGGTCCTAATTAGCCTTGATTGGCCAAACCTATGATTCTGAAATTGCTGATTAAGTGTGCCTGGTCCTAATTAGCCTTGATTGGCCACGCCTGTGACACAGAAATTACTGATTAGGCACGCCTGGTCCTAATTAGCCTTGATTGGCCACACCTGTGCAAGTAAATTTGCTGATTTGGCCCGGATGCTCCTACTGAGCCTTGATTGTCCAAACTTATGACACTGAAATTGCTGATTAGGCGTGCCTCTTTCTAATTAGCCTTGACTGGCCACACCTGTGTCACTGAAATTGCTAATTGGAAACACCTGGTCCTAATTAGCCTTGATTGGCCATACCTATGATTCTGAAATTGCTGATTAGGTGTGCCTGGTCCTAATTAGCCTTGATTGGCCAAACCTATGATTCTGAAATTGCTGATTAAGTGTGCCTGGTCCTAATTAGCCTTGATTGGCCACGCCTGTGACACAGAAATTACTGATTAGGCACGCCTGGTCCTAATTAGCCTTGATTGGCCACACCTGTGCAAGTAAATTTGCTGATTTGGCCCGGCTGCTCCTACTGAGCCTTGATTGTCCAAACTTATGACACTGAAATTGCTGATTAGGCGTGCCTCTTTCTAATTAGCCTTGACTGGCCACACCTGTGTCACTGAAATTGCTAATTGGAAACACCTGGTCCTAATTAGCCTTGTTTGGCCACACCTGTGTCACTGAAATTGTTAATTAGACGCACCTGGTCCGAATTAGCCTTGATTGGCTACACCCAAGTCACTGAAATTGCAGATTAGGCACTCCTGGTTCTTATTAGCCTTGATTGGCCACACCCCTGCCACTGAAATTGCTGATTAGGCACGCCAGATCAAAATTAGCCTTCATTGGCCACAACTGTGCCACTGAAATTGCTAATTAGGTGCGCCTCATCCTAATTAGTCTTAATTGGCCACACCTGTCCCACTGAAATTGCTGATTAGGCGCGCTTCGTCCTAATTAGCCTAGATTGGCCACACCTGTGCCACTGAAATGGCTGATTAGGTGCGCCTGATTCCAATTAGCCTTGATTGGCCATGCCCTTGAAACTGAAATGGCTGATTAGGCGCTCCTGGTCCTAACTGGTTTGATTGACCATACCTGTTCCACTAAAATGGCTGATTAGGCTCGCCTGGTCCTAATTAGCCTTGATTGTCCACCATACCTGTGTCACTGAAATTGCTAATTGGAAACACCTGGTCCTAACTAGACTTGATTTTCCAAACCTGTGTCACTGAAATTGGTAATTAGAAACACCTGGTCCTAATTAGCCTTGGTTGGCCACACCTCTGACACTCTAATTGCTAATAAAGCAAGCCTGGACCTAATTAATCTTGATTGCCGACACCTGTGCTACTGAAATTGTTGAATAGAAACACCTGGTGCTAATTAGCCTTGATTGTCTCTAATTAGAAACACCTGGTCCTAATTAGCCTTAATTGGCCATATGCGTTTCACTGAAATTGCTAATTAGACGCACCTGGTCCTAATTAGCCTTAATTGGCCATATGCGTTTCACTGAAATTGCTAATTAGACACACCTGGTCCTAATTAGCTAGATTGGCCACACCTGTGCCAATGAAATGGCTGATTGGGCGCAAATGGTCCCAATAAGCCTTGATTGGCCACACCTGTGCCACTGAAATGGCTGATTAGGTGCGCCTGATTCTAATTACCTTGATTGGCCATGCCCTTGAAACTGAAATGGCTGATTAGGCGCTCCTGGTCCTAATTAGGTTTGATCGGTCATACCTGTTCCATTAAAATTTCTGATTAGGCTCCCCTGGTCCTAATTAGCCTTAATTGTTCAACCTGTGTCACTAAAATTGTTATTAGTAACACCTGGTCCTAATTAGCCTTGATTGTCCATACCTGTGTCACTAAAATTGGTAATTAGAAACACCTGGTCCTAATTAGCCTTGGTTGTCCACATCTCTGACACTCTAATTGCTAATAAAGCAAGCCTGGACCTAATTAATCTTGATTGCCGACACCTGTGCTACTGAAATTGCTGAATAGAAACACCTGGTGCTAATGAGCCTTGATTGTCTCTAGTTAGAACAACCTGGTCCTAATTAGCCTTGATTGGCCACACCTGTGCCACTGAAATATCTGATTAAGCGCGCCTGGTCCTAATTAGCCAAGATTGGCCACACCTGTGCAACTGAAATTGCTGATTAGGCGCTCCTTGACATAATTAGCCTTGATCGGCCACACCTGTGCCACTGAAATTGCTAATTAGAAAAAACTGGGCCTAATTACCCTTGATTGGACACACCTGTGTCACTCAAATTGCTATTTAGAAGTACCTGTTCCTAATTAGCTTTGATTGGCCACACCTCTGTGACTGAAATGGCTAATTAGAAGCACCTGTTGCTAATTATCCTTGATTGGCCACAACTTTGCCACTGAAATTGCTGATTAGGCGCACCTGGTCCTAATTAGCATTGATTGGCCACACCTGTGTCACTGAAAATGTTAAGTAGACGCAACTGGTCCTAATTAGCCTTGATTGGCCACACCCGTGTCACTGAAATTGCTAATTAGAAGCACCTGGTCCTAATTAGCCTTGATTGGCCACACCTGTTCCACTGAAAGTGCTCTTTAGACGTCCCTGGTCCTAATTAGCCTTGATTGGCCACACCCATGTCACTGAAATTGCTAATTAGACGCACCTGATCCGAATTACCCTTGATTGGCCACACCTGTGTCACTGAAATTGACAATGAGAAAGACCTGGTCCTAATTAGAATGAATTGTCCACACCTGTGTCATTGAAATTTCTAATTAGACGTGCCTGTTCCTAAATAGTCTTGATTGGCCACACCCTTGTCACTGAAATTGCTAATTAGACGCACCTGGTCTGAATTAGTCTTGATTGGCCACACGCGTGTCACTGAAATTGCTGATTAGGCGCTCCTGGTCCTTATTAGCCTTGATTGGCCACACCCCTGCCACTGAAATTGCAGATTAGGCGCGCTTCGTCCTAATTCGCCTAGATTGGCCACACCTGTGCCACTGAAATGGCTGATTAGGTGCGCCTGGTCCTAATTAGCCTTGATTGGCCACACGTGTGCCATTGAAATTGCTGATTGGAAATGGCTGGTGCTAATCAGCCTTGATTGTCGGTAATTAGAAACACCTGGTCCTAATTAGCCTTGATTGGCCATACCTATGATTCTGAAATTGCTGATTAGGTGTGCCTGGTCCTAATTAGCCTTGATTGGCCAAACCTATGATTCTGAAATTGCTGATTAAGTGTGCCTGGTCCTAATTAGCCTTGATTGGCCACGCCTGTGACACAGAAATTACTGATTAGGCACGCCTGGTCCTAATTAGCCTTGATTGGCCACACCTGTGCAAGTAAATTTGCTGATTTGG
This sequence comes from Typhlomys cinereus, assembly GCA_023101885.1. Taxonomy (NCBI): domain Eukaryota; kingdom Metazoa; phylum Chordata; class Mammalia; order Rodentia; family Platacanthomyidae; genus Typhlomys; species Typhlomys cinereus. The sequence goes on along the minus strand of JALPQD010000936.1, from coordinate 285,514 downwards.
CCCGGCTGCTCCTACTGAGCCTTGATTGTCCAAACTTATGACACTGAAATTGCTGATTAGGCGTGCCTCTTTCTAATTAGCCTTGACTGGCCACACCTGTGTCACTGAAATTGCTAATTGGAAACACCTGGTCCTAATTAGCCTTGTTTGGCCACACCTGTGCCACTGAAATTGCTAATTAGAAAAAACTGGGCCTAATTTCCCTTGATTGGACACACCTGTGTCACTCAAATTGCTATTTAGAATTACCTGTTCCTAATTAGCTTTGATTGGCCACACCTCTGTGACTGAAATGGATAATTAGAAGCACCTGTTGCTAATTATCCTTGATTGGCCACAACTTTGCCACTGAAATTGCTGATTAGGCGCACCTGGTCCTAATTAGCATTGATTGGCCACACCTGTGTCACTGGAAATGTTAAGTAGACGCAACTGGTCCTAATTAGCCTTGATTGGCCACACCCGTGTCACTGAAATTGCTAATTAGAAGCACCTGGTCCTAATTAGCCTTGATTGGCCACACATGTGCCACTGAAAGTGCTCTTTAGACGCCCCTGGTCCTAATTAGCCTTGATTGGCCACACCCATGTCACTGAAATTGCTAATTAGACGCACCTGACCCGAATTACCCTTGATTGACCACAACTGTGTCACTGAAATTGACAATGAGAAAGACCTGGTCCTAATTAGAATGTATTGTCCACACCTGTGTCATTGAAATTTCTAATTAGACGTGCCTGTTCCTAAATAGCCTTGATTGGCCACACCCTTGTCACTGAAATTGCTAATTAGACACACCTGGTCCGAATTAGTCTTGATTGGCCACACGCGTGTCACTGAAATTGCTGATTAGGCGCTCCTGGTCCTTATTAGCCTTGATTGGCCACACCCCTGCCACTGAAATTGCAGATTAGGCGCGCTTCGTCCTAATTCGCCTAGATTGGCCACACCTGTGCCACTGAAATGGCTGATTAGGTGCGCCTGGTCCTAATTAGCCTAGATAGGCCACACCCATGTCATTGAAATTGCTAATTAGACAGACCTGGTCTGAATTAGTCTTGATTAGCTACACCCGTGTCACTGAAATTCCTGATTAGGCGCTCCTGGTCCTTATTAGCCTTGATTGGCCACACCCCTGTCACTGAAATTGCAGATTAGCACGCCTGATCCTAATTAGCCTTTATTGGCCACACCTGTGCCATTGAAATTGCTAATTAGGCGTGCCCCATCCTAATTAGCCTTAATTGGCCACACCTGTGCCACTGAAATTACTGATTAGGCGCGCTTCGTCCTAATTCGCCTAGATTGGCCACACCTGTGCCACTGAAATGGCTGGTTAGGTGCGCCTGGTTCTAATTAGCCTTGATTGGCCATGCCCTTGAAACTGAAATGGCTGATTAGGCGCTCCTGGTCCTAACTGGTTTGATTGACCATACCTGTTCCACTAAAATGGCTGATTAGGCTCGCCTGGTCCTAATTAGCCTTGATTGTTCACACCTGTGTCATTGAAATGGCTAATTAGAAACCCCTGGTCCTAATTAGCCTTGAATGTCCACACCTGTGTCACTAAAATTGCTAATTAGAAGCACCTGGTCCTAATTAGCCTTGATTGGCCCAACCTGTGTAACTGAAAGTGCTCTTTAGAAGTCCCTGGTCCTAATTAGCCTTGATTGGCCACACCCATGTCACTGAAATTGCTAATTAGACGCACCCGATCCGAATTACCCTTGATTGGCCACACCTGTGCCACTGAAACTCCTGATTATTCGCACCTGGTCCTAATTACCCTTGATTATCCACACCTGTGTCACAGATATTGCTGATTAAACGAACCTTGTCCAAATTAGCCTCGATTGTCCACAACTGTGTCACTGAAATTGCTGATTAAATGTACCTGGTTCTAATTAGCCTTGATTGTCCACAACTGTGCCACCGAAATTGGTGATTAGGTGCGCCTGGTCCTAATTAACCTTGATTGGCCAAACCTGTGCCACTGAAATTGCTATTTAGAAGCACCTAGTCCTAATTAGCCTTGATTGTTCACACCTGTGTCACTGAAATTGCTAATTAGTAACACCTGGTCCTAATTAGCCTTGAATGTCCACACCTGTGTCACTAAAATTGCTAATTAGAAGCACCTGGTCCTAATTAGCCTTGATTGGCCACACCCGTGTCACCTAAATTGCTGATTAGGCACTCCTGGTTCTTACTAGCCTTGATTGGCCACACCCCTGCCACTGGAATTGCTGATTAGGCACGCCAGATCCTATTTAGCCTCTATTGGCCAAAACTGTGCCACTGAAATTGCTAATTAGGCGCGCCTCATCCTAATTAGCCTTAATTGGCCACACCTGTGCCACTGAAATTGCTGATTAGGTGTGCTTCGTCCTAATTAGCCTAGATTGGCCACACCTGTGCCACTGAAATGGCTGATTAGGTGCGCCTGATTCCAATTAGCCTTGATTGGGCATGCCCTTGAAACTGAAATGGCTGATTAGGCGCTCCTGGTCCTAACTGGTTTGATTGACCATACCTGTTCCACTAAAATGGCTGATTACGCTCGCATGGTCCTAATTAGCCTTGATTGTTCACACCTGTGTCATTGAAATTGCTAATTAGAAACACCTGGTCCTATTTACCCTTGAATGTCCACACCTGTGTCACTAAAATTGCTAATTAGATGCACCTGGTCGTAATTAGCCTTGATTGGCCCAACCTGTGTCACTGAAAGTGCTCTTTAGACGCCCCTGGTCCTAATTAGCCTTGATTGGCCACACCCATGTCACTGAAATTGCTAATTAGACGCACCTGATCCGAATTACCCTTGATTGGCCCCACCTGTGTCACTGAAATTGCTAACTGGATACACCTGGTTCTAATTAATCTTGATTGTCGCTAATTAGAAACACCTGGTCCTAATTAGAATTAATTGTCCACATCTGTGTCATTCACATTGCTGATTAGACACACCTGGTCCGAAATAGCCTTGATTGGGCACATCTGTGCCACTGAAATTGCTGATTAGGCGGGCCTCGTCCTAATTAGCATTAATTGGCCACACCTGTGCCACTGAAACTCCTGATTATTCGCACCTGGTCCTAATTACCCTTGATGTCCACACCTTTGTCAAAGATATTGGTGATTAGACGAACCTGGTCCAAATTAGCCTCGATTGTCCACAACTGTGTCACTGAAATTGCTGATTAGATGTACCTGGTTCTAATTAGCCTTGATTGTCCACAACTGTGCCACCGAAATTGGTGATTAGGTGCGCCTGGTCCTAATTACCCTTGATTGGCCAAACCTGTGCCACTGAAATTGCTATTTAGAAGCACCTAGTCCTAATTAGCCTTGATTGTTCACACCTGTGTCACTGAAATTGCTAATTAGTAACACCTGGTCCTAATTAGCCTTGAATGTCCACACCTGTGTCACTAAAATTGCTAATTAGAAGCACCTGGTCCTAATTAGCCTTGATTGGCTACACCTGTGTCACTGAAATTGCTCTTTAGACGCACCTGTTCCGAATTAGCCTTGATTGGCCACACCCGTGTCACCTAAATTGCTGATTAGGCACTCCTGGTTCTTATTAGCCTTGATTGGCCACACCCCTGCCACTGAAATTGCTGATTAGGCACGCCAGATCCTAATTAGCCTCTATTGGCCACAACTGTGCCACTGAAATTGCTAATTAGGCGCACCTCATCCTAATTAGCCTTAATTGGCCACACCTGTGCCACTGAAATTGCTGATTAGGCGCGCTTCGTCCTAATTCGCCTAGATTGGCCACACCTGTGCCACTGAAATGGCTGATTAGGTGCGCCTGGTTCTAATTAGCCTTGATTGGCCATGCCCTTGAAACTGAAATGGCTGATTAGGCGCTCCTGGTCCTAACTGGTTTGATTGACCATACCTGTTCCACTAAAATGGCTGATTAGACTCGCCTGGTCCTAATTAGCCTTGATTGTTCACACCTGTGTCACTGAAATTGCTATTTATTAACACCTGGTCCTAATTAGCCTTGATTGTCCATACCTGTGTCACTGAAATTGCTAATTCGAAACACCTGGTCCTAACTAGACTTGATTGTCCAAACCTGTGTCACTGAAATTGGTAATTAGAAACACCTGGTCCTAATTAGCCTTGGTTGGCCACACCTCTCACACTCTAATTGCTAATAAAGCAAGCCTGGACCTAATTAATTTTGATTGCCAACACCTGTGCTACTGAAATTGCTGAATAGAAACACCTGGTGCTAATTAGCCTTGGTTGTCTCTAATTAGAAACACCTGGTCCTAATTAGCCTTAATTGGGCATATGCGTTTCACTGAAATTGCTAATTAGACGCACCTGGTCCTAATTAGCTAGATTGGCCGCACCTGTGTCACTTAAATTGCTAATTAGATGCACCTGGTCTGAAGTAGCCTTGATTGGCTAAACCTGTGCGACTGAAATTGCTGATTAGGCGCTCCTGATCCTTATTAGCCTTGATTGGCCACACCCCTGCCACTGAAGTTGCTGATTAGGCATGCCAGATCCTAATTAGCCTTTATTGGCCACAACTGTGCCACTAAAATTGCTAATTAGGCGCGCCTCATCCTAATGAGCCTTAATTGGCCACACCTGTGCCACTGAAATTGCTGATTAGGCGTGCCTGGTCCTAATTAGCCTTGATTGGCCACGCCTGTGACATAGAAATTGCTGATTAGACGCACCTGGTCCAAATTAGCCTTGATTGGCCACACCTGTGACACTGAAATTGCTAACTGAAAACACCTGGTTCTAATTAATCTTGATTGTCGCTAATTAGAAACACCTGGTCCTAATTAGAATTTATTGTCCACATCTGTGTCATTCACCTTGGTAATTAGACCCACCTGGTCCTAATTAGCCTTAATTGACCATTTGCGTTTCACTGAAATTGCTAATTAAGTGCGCCTCGTTCTAATTAGCATTAACTGGCCACACCTGTGTCACTGAAATTGCTGATTAGGCGTGCTTCATCCTAATTAGTCTCAATTGGCCACACCTGTGTCACTGAAATGGCTGATTAGGCATGCCTGGTCCTAATTGTCCTTCATTGGCCACACCGGTGACACGTAAAATGTTGATGAGGCACGCATGGTTCTAATTAGCTTTGATTGGCCGCACCTGTGTTGCTGAAATTGCTAATTAGAAACACCTGGTGCTAATTAGCCTTAGTTTTCGCTAATTAGAAACACGTGGTCCTAATTGGCCTTGATTGTCCACACCTGTTTCACTGAACATGTTGATTAGGCGCTCCTGGTCCTAATTAGCCTTGATTGGCCACACGTGTGTCAGAGAAATTGCTGTTTAGGGTTGCCTGGTCCTAATTAGACTTCGTTGGCCAGAGCTGCGCCACTGAAATTGCTGATTACTCGCGCCTCATTCAAATTAGCCTTGATTGGCCACATTTGTGCCTCTGAAATTGCTGATTACAAAATCCTGGTCCTAATTTGCCTTGATTGGACACACCTGTGCCAATGAAATTGCTGATTAGGTGTGCCTGGTCCTAATTAGCCTTGATTGTTGCTAATTAGAAACACCTGGTCGTAAGTAGATTTGATTGTCCACACCTGTGTCACTGAAATTGCAAATTAGAAACAACTGGGCCAAATTAGCCTTGATTGGCCTCATATCTGTCGCTGAAATTGCTATTTAGAAGCACCTGTTCCTAATTAGCTTTGATTGGCCACACCTCTGTTACTGAAATTGCTAATGAGAAGCACCTGGTGTTAATTAGCCTTGAATGGCTACACCTGTGAGACTGAAATTGCTGATTAGGCACGCCTGGTTCTAAATAGCCTTGATTGGCCACACCTGTGCCACTGAAATTGCTGATTAGGGGTGCCTGTTCCTAATTAGCCTTGATTGGCCACACCTGTGTCACTGTAATATCTAATTGGAAGCACCGGGTCCTAATGAGCCTTGATTGGCCACACCTGTGTCACTGAAATTGCTATTTAGAAGCACCTGGTCCAAATTAGCCTTGATTAGTCACACCTGTGTCACCGAAATTGCAAATTAGTAAAACCTAATCCTAATTAGCTTTGATTGTCCATACCTGTGTCAGTGAAATTGCTAATCAGAATCACCTGGTCCTAACTAGACTTGATTGTTCACACCTGTGTCACTGAAATTGGTAGTGAAAAACACCTACTCCTAATTAGCCTTGATTGTCGCTAATTAGAAAATCCTGGTGGTAAGTAGACTTGATTGTCCACACCTGTGTCACTGAAATTGCTAATTAGAAAAAACTCGGCCTAATTAGCCTTGATTGACCACACCTTTGCCACTAAAATTGCTGATTAGGCGCGCCTGGTTCTAATTAGCCTGGATTGGCCACACCTATGTCACTGAAATTCCTAATTAGAAACACCTGGTCTAATTAGCCTACATTGCTCACACCTGTGTCACTGAAATTGCTGATTACATGCGCCTGGTCCAAATTAGCCTTGATTGGCCACACCTGTGCCAGGGATATTGCTGATTAGGCGTGTCTGGTCCTAATTAGCCTTGATTGGCCACACGTGTGCCATTGAGATTGCTGATTAGTGGTGCCTGGTGCCAATTACCCTTGATTTTCGCTCATTGGAAACACATGATCCTAATTAGCCTTGGTTGACCACAGCAGTGGCGCTGAAATTGCTGAATATGCCTTCCGGGTCCTAATTAGCCTAGATTGGCCACATCTGTGCGTCTGAAATTGCAGATTATGCCTGCCTGGTCCTAATGAGCCTTGATTAGTCACACCTATGCCACTGAAATTGCTGATTAGGCGCCTCTGGTCCTAATTAGCTTTGATTGCCCACACCTGTGCCACCCAAATTGCTGATTAGTGGTGCCTGGTGCTAATTAGCCTTGATTTTCGCTAATTGGAAACACATGATCCTAATTAGCCTGGATTGGCCTCACCTGTGCGACTGAAATTGCTGATTAGTCCCGCCTGGTCCTAATTAGTCTTCATTAGCCACACCTGTGCCACTGCAATTGCTTATTAGAGGCGCATGGTCCAATTTATCCTTCATTGGCCACACCTGTGCCACTGAAATTGCTGATGAGGCATGCCTGGTCCTAATTGTCCTTCATTGGCCTCACCGGTGGCACGGTAATTGCTGAGGAGGTGCGCATGGTCCTAATTAGCTTTGATTGTTCACACCTGTGTCACTGAAATTGCTAATTAGAAACACCTGGTCCTAATTAGCCTTGTTTGGCCACACCTGTGTCACTGAAATTGTTAATTAGATGCACCTGGTCCGAAATAGCCTGATTGGCCACATCTGTGCCAATGAAATTGCTGATTAGGCACGCCTCATCCTAATTAGCATTAATTGGCCAAACCTGTGCCACTGACACTGCTGATTATTCGCACCTGGTTCTAATTACACTTGATTGTCGCCAAATAGAAACACCTGGTACAAATTAGCGTTGATTGGCCACACCTGTGTCACTGATATTGCTGATTAGACGAACCTGGTCCAAATTAGCCTTGATTGTCCAAAACTGTGTCACTGAAATTGCTGATTAGATGTACCTGGTTCTAATTAGCCTTGATTGTCCACAACTGTGCCACTGAAATTGGTGATTAGGCACGCATGGTTCTAATTAGCCTTGATTGGCCACACCTGTGACACAAAAATTGCTGATTAGGGGCACCTGGTCCTAATTAGCATTGATTGCCCACACCTATGTCACTGAAAATGCTAAGTAGATGCAACTGGTTCTAATTAGCTTTGATTGGCCATACCGGTGTCACTGAAATTGGTAATTAGAAACACCTGGCCCAAATTAGCATTGATTTTCAATAATTAGAAACACCTGGTCCTAATTAGCCTTGATTGTCCACACATGTGTCACTGAAATTGCTAATTAGAAGAACTTGGTCCCAATTAGCCTTGATTGGCCACACCTGTGTCACTGAAAATGCTATTTAGACGCCCCTGGTCCTAATTAGCCTTGATTGGCCACACCCATGTCATTGAAATTGCTAATTAGAAGCACCTGGTCCTAATTAGCCTTGATTGGCCACACCCTTGTCACTGAAAATGCTAATTATTAGCACCTTGTCCTAATTAGCCTAGATTGTCCACACCCGTGTCATTGAAATTGCTAATTAGATGCACCTGGTCCGAATTAGCCTTCATTGGCTACACCTGTGTCACTGATAATGCTAATTAGGCGCTCCTTGTCCTTATTATCCTTGACTGGCCACAACTCTGTCACTGAAATTCCTAATTAGAAACACATGGTATAATTAGCCTTCATTGTTCACACCTTTGTCACTGAAATTGGTGATTAGACGCGCCTGGTCTTAATTAGCCTTGATTGGCCCCACATGTGCAACCGAAATTGCTGAGTAGGCGTGCCTGGTTCTAACTACACTTGATTGTTCACTCCTGTGTCACTGAAATTGGTAATGAAAAACACCTAATTAGCCTTGATTGTCACTAATTAGAAAATCCTGGTCGTAAGTAGACTTGATCGTTCACACCTGTGTCACTGAAATTGCTAATTAGAAAAAACTGGGCCTAATTACCCTTGATTGGCACACCTGTGTCATTGAAATTGCTATTTAGAAGCACCTGTTCCTAATTAGCTTTGATTGGCCACACCTCTGTGACTGAAATGGCTAATTAGAAGAACCAGTTGCTAATTATCCTTGATTGGCCACAACTTTGCCACTGAAAATGCTGATTAGGCACACCTGGTCCTAATTAGCATTGATTGGCCATACCCGTGTCACTGCAATTGCTAATTAGAAACACCTGGTCCGAATTAGCATTGATTTTTAATAATTAGAAACACCTGATCCTAATTAGGCTTGATTGTCCACACGTGTGTCACTGAAATTGTTAATTAGAAACACCTGGTCCTAATTAGCCTTGAATGTCCACACCTGTGTCACTAAAATTACTAATTAGAAGCACCTGGTCCTAATTAGCCTTGATTGGCCACACCTGTGTCAACGAAAGTGCTCTTTAGACGCCCCTGGTCCTAATTAGCCTTGATTGGCCACACCCATGTCAGTGAACTTGCTAATTAGAAGCACTTGATCCGAATTACCCTTGATTGGCCACACCTGTGTCACTGAAATTGACAATGAGAAAGACCTGGACCTAATTAGAATGAATTGTCCACACATGTGTCATTGAAATTTCTAATTAGACGTGCCTGTTCCTAAATAGCCTAGATTGGCCACACCCGTGTCATTGAAATTGCTAATTAGACGCACCTGGTCCGAATTAGTCTTGATTGTCCACACGCGTGTCACTGAAATTGCTGATTAGGCGCTCCTGGTCCTAATTAGCCCTGTTTGGCCACACCCCTGCCACTGAAATTGTAGATTAGACGCGAATGATCCTTATTAGCCTTTATGGGCCACACATGTGCCACTGAAATTGCTAATTAGGCGCGCCCCTTCCTAATTAGCCTTAATTGGCCACACATGTGTCACTGAAATTGCTGATTAGGCTCGCTTCATCCTAATTAGTTCTGATTGGCCACACCTGTGCCATGAAATGCCTGATTGGGCACGCCTGGTCCTAATAAGCCTTGATTGGACAGACCTGTGTCACTGAAATGGCTAATTAGCTGCACCTGGTCCTAAATAGCCTAGATTGGCCACACCCGTGTCATTGAAATTGCTAATTAGACGCACCTGGTCCGAATTAGGCTTGATTGGCTACACCCATGTCACTGAAATTGCTGATTAGGCGCTCCTGGTCCTTATTAGCCTTGATTGGCCACACCCATGCCACTGAAATTGCAGATTAGACGCGAATGATCCTAATTAGCCTTTATTGGTCACACATATGTCACTGAAATTGCTGATTAGGCTCGCTTCATCCTAATTAGTCCTGAATGGCCACACCTGTGCCATGAAATGCCTGATTAGGCACGCCTGGTCCTAATAAGCCTTGATTGGCCACACCTGTGCCAGTGAAATGGCTGATTCGGCGCGCCTGGTTTTAATTAGCCTTGATTGGCCACACCCTTGAAACTGAGATGTCTGATTAGGCGCTCCTGGTCCTAATTAGCCTTGATTGGCCCCACCTGTGTCACTGAAATTGCTAACTGGATACACCTGGTTCTAATTAATCTTGATTCTCGCTAATTAGAAACACCTGGTCCTAATTAGAATTAATTGTCCACATCTGTGTCATTCACATTGCTAATTAGACGCACCTGTTCCGAAATAGCCTTGATTGGGCACATCTGTGCCACTGAAATTGCTGATTAGGCGGGCCTCGTCCTAATTAGCATTAATTGGCCACACCTGTGCCCCTGAAACTGCTGATTATTCGCACCTGGTCTTAATTACCCTTGATTGTCCACACCTGTGTCACTGATATTGCTGATTAGACAAACCTGGTCCAAATTAGCCTTGATAGTCCACAACTGTGTCACTGAAATTGCTGATTAGATGTACCTGGTTCTAATTAGCCTTGATTGTCCACAACTGTGCCACCGAAATTGGTGATTAGGCGCGCCTGGTCCTAAGTAGCCTTGATTGGCCACACCTGTGCGACTGAAATTGCTGAGTAGGGGTGCCTGGTCCTAATTAGCCTTCATTGGCCACACCTGTGTCACTATAATATCTAACTTGAAGCACCTGGTCCTAATGAGCCTTGATTGGCCAGACCTGTGTCACTGAAATTGACAATGAGAAAGACCTGGACCTAATTAGAATGAATTGTCCACACATGTGTCATTGAAATTTCTAATTAGACGTGCCTGTTCCTAAATACCCTTGATTGGCCATGTCCTTGTCACTGAAATTGCTAATTAGCTGCACCTGGTCCTAAATAGCCTAGATTGGCCACACCCGTGTCATTGAAATTGCTAATTAGACACACCTGGTCCGAATTAGCCTTCATTGGCTACACCTGTGTCACTGAAATTGCTGATTAGGCACTCCTGGTCCTTATTAGCCTTGATTGGCCACAACTCTGTCACTGAAATTCCTGATTAGGCACTCCTGGTTCTTATTAGCCTTGATTGGCCACACCTGTGTCACCGAAATTGCTGATTAGGCACGCCAGATCCTAATTATCCTTTATTGGCCACAACTGTGCCCACAGAAATTGCTGATTAGACGCGCCTCATCCTAATTAGCCTTAATTGGCCACACCTGTGCCACTGAAATTACTGAGTAGGCGTGCCTGGTCCACACTAGACTTGATTGTTCACTCCTGTGTCACTGAAATTGGTAATGAAAAACACCTACTCCTAATTAGCCTTGATTGTCACTAATTAGAAAATCCTGATCGTAAGTAGACTTGATCGTCCACACCTGTGTCACTGAAATTGCTAATTAGATGTACCTGGTTCTAATTAGCCTTGATTGTCCACAACTGTGCCACTGAAATTGGTGATTAGGCGCGCATGGTCCTAATTAGCCTTGATTGGCCACACATGTGACACGAAAATTGCTGATTAGGGGTACCTGGTCCTAATTAGCATTGATTGGCCACACCTATGTCACTGAAAATGCTAAGTAGACGCAACTGGTCCTAATTAGCTTTGATTGGCCATACCGGTGTCACTGAAATTGCTAATTAGAAACACCTGCTCCGAATTAGCATTGATTTTCAATAATTAGAAACACCTGGTCCTAATTAGCCTTGATTGTCCACACATGTGTCACTGAAATTGCTAATTAGAAGCACTTGGTCCTAATTAGCCTTGATTGGTCATACCTGTGTCACTGAAAATGCTATTTAGACGCCCCTGGTCCTAATTAGCCTTGATTGGCCACACCCATGTCATTGAAATTGCTAATTAGAAGCACCTGGTTCTAATTAGCCTTGATTGGCCACACCCTTGTAACTGAAAATGCTAATTAGTAGCACCTTGTCCTAATTAGCCTAGATTGTCCACATCCCTGTCATTGAAATTGCTAATTAGATGCACCTGGTCCGAATTAGCCTTCATTGGCTACACCTGGGTCACTGAAATTGCTGATTAGGCGCTCCTGGTCCTTATTAGCCTTGATTGGCCACAACTCTGTCACTGAAATTCCTAATTAGAAGCACATGGTCTAATTAGCCTTCATTGTTCACACCTGTGTCACTGAAATTGCTGATTAGATGTACCTGGTTCTAATTAGCCTTGATTGTACACAACTGTGCCACTGAAATTGGTGATTAGGCGCGCCTGGTCTTAATTAGCCTTGATTGGCCACACCTGTGCCACTGAAATTGCTGAGTAGGCGTGCCTGGTCCTAACTAGACTTGATTGTTCACTCCTGTGAACAATCACTGAAATTGGTCATGAAAAACACCTACTCCTAATTAGCCTTGATTGTCACTAATTAGAAAATCCTGGTCGTAAGTAGACTTGATCATCCACACCTGTGTCACTGAAATTGCTAATTAGAAAAAACTGGGCCTAATTACCCTTGATTGGACACACCTGTGTCACTGAAATTGCTATTTAGAAGCACCTGTTCCTAATTAACTTTGATTGGCCCCACCTCTGTGACTGAAATGGCTAATTAGAAGCACCCGTTGCTAATTATCCTTGATTGGCCACAACTTTGCCACTGAAATTGCTGAGTAGGCACACCTGGTCCTAATTAGCATTGATTGGCCACGCCTGTGTCACTGAAAATGCTAAGTAGACACACCTGATCTGAATTACCCTTGATTGGCCACACCTGTGTCACCGAAATTGACAATGAGAAAGACCTGGTCCTAATTAGAATGAATTGTCCACACATGTGTCATTGAAATTTCTAGTTAGACGTGCCTGTTCCTAAATAGCCTTGATTGGCCACACAATTGTCACTGAAATTGCTAATTAGCTGCACCTGGTCCTAAATAGCCTAGATTGGCCACACCCGTGTCATTGAAATTGCTAATTAGACGCACCTGGTCCGAATTAGTCTTGATTGGCTACACCCATGTCACTGAAATTGCTGATTAGGCGCTCCTGGTCCTAATTAGCCCTGTTTGGCCACACCCCTGCCACTGAAATTGCAGATTAGACGCGAATGATCCTAATTAGCCTTTATTGGCCTCACGTGTGCCACTGAAATTGCTAATTAGGTGCGCCCCTTCCTAATTAGCCTTAATTGGCCACACATGTGTCACTGAAATTGCTGATTAGGCTCGCTTCATCCTAATTAGTCCTGATTGGCCACACCTGTGCCATGAAATGCCTGATTGGGCACGCCTGTTCCTAATAAGCCTTGATTGGCCACACCTGTGCCACTGAAATGGCTGATTCGGCGTGTCTGGTTTTAATTAGCCTTCATTGGCCACACCCTTGAAACTGAAATGGCTGATTAGGCGCTCCTGGTCCTAATTAGCCTTCATTGGCCACACCTGTGTCACTGAAATTGCTAACTGGATACCCCTGGTTCTAATTAATCTTGATTGTCACTAATTAGAAACACCTGGTCCTAATTAGAATTAATTGTCCACATCTGTGTCATTCACATTGCTAATTAGACAAGCCTGGTCTGAAATAGCCTTGATTGGGCACATCTGTGCCACTGAAATTGCTGATTAGGCGGGCCTCGTCCTAATTAGCATTAATTGGCCACACCTGTGCCACTGAAACTGCTGATTATTCGCACCTGGTCCTAATTACCTTTGATTGTCCACACCTGTGTCACTGATATTGCTGATTAGACAAACCTGGTCCAAATTAGCCTTGATAGTCCACAACTGTGTCACTGAAATTGCTGATTAGATGTACCCGGTTCTAATTAGCCTTGATTGTCCACAACTATGCCACCGAAATTGGTGATTAGGCGCGCCTGGTCCTACGTAGCCTTGATTGGCCACACCTGTGTCACTGAAAATGCTATTTAGACTCCCCTGGTCCTAATTAGCCTTGATTGGCCACACCCATGTCTCTGAAATTGCTAATTAGACGCACCTGATCCGAATTAACCTTGATTGGCCACACCTGTGTCACTGAAATTGACAATGAGAAATACCTGGTCCTAATTAGAATTAATTGTGCACACCTGTGTCATTGAAATTGCTAATTAGACGCACCTGGTCATAATTAGCCTTGATTGGCCACACCCGTGTCACTGAAATTGCTAATTAGTAGCACCTTGTCCTAATTAGCCTAGATTGTCCACACCCGTGTCATTGAAATTGCTAATTAGACGCACCTGGTCCGAATTAGCCTTGATTGACCACACCTGTGCCACTGAAATTGCTGATTAGGCGCTCCTTGACATAATTAGCTTTGATTGGCCACACCTGTGCCACTAAAATTGCTAATTAGAAAAAACTGGGCCTAATTACTCTTGATTGGACACACCTGTGTCACTGAAATTGCTATTTAGAAGCACCTGTTCCTAATTAGCTTTGATTGGCCACACCTCTGTGACTGAAATGGCTAATTAGAAGCACCTGTTGCTAATTAGCCTTGATTGGCCGCACCTTTGCCACTGAAATTGCTGAGTAGGCACACCTGGTCCTAATTAGCATTGATTGTCCACGCCTGTGTCACTGAAAATGCTAAGTAGAAACACCTGGTCCAAATTAGCATTGATTTTCAATAACTAGAAACACCTGGTCCTAATTAGCCTTGATTGTCCACACATGTGTCACTGAAATTGTTAATTAGAAACACCTGGTCCTAATTAGCCTTGAATGTCCACACCTGTGTCACTAAAATTGCTCATTAGAAGCAACTGGTCCTAATTAGCCTTGATTGGCCACACCTGTGTCACTGAAATTGCTGATTAGACAAACCTGGTCCAAATTAGCCTTGATAATCCACAACTGTGTCACTGAAATTGCTGATTAGATGTACCTGGTTCTAATTAGCCTTGATTGTCCACAACTGTGCCACCGAAATTGGTAATTAGACGCGCCTGGTCCTAATTAGCCTTGATTGGCCACACCTGTGCGTCTGAAATTGCTGAGTAGGCGTGCCTGGTCCTAATTAGCCTTCATTGGCCACACCTGTGTCACTATAATATCTAACTTGAAGCACCTGGTACTAATGAGCCTTGATTGGCCAGACCTGTGTCACTGAAATTGACAATGAGAAAGACCTGGTCCTAATTAGAATGAATTGTCCACACATGTGTCATTGAAATTTCTAATTAGACGTGCCTGTTCCTAAATAGCCTTGATTGGCCACACCCTTGTCACTGAAATTGCTAATTAGCTGCACCTGGTCCTAAATAGCCTAGATTGGCCACACCCGTGTCATTGAAATTGCTAATTAGACACACCTGGTCCGAATTAGCCTTCATTGGCTACACCTGTGTCACTGAAATTGCTGATTAGGCGCTCCTGGTTCTTATTAGCCTTGATTGGCCACACCTGTGTCACTGAAATTGCTCATTAGAAGCACCTGGTCCGAATTAGCCTTCATTGGCTACACCTGGGTCACTGAAATTGCTGATTAGGCGCTCCTGGTCCTTATTAGCCTTGATTGGCCACAACTCTGTCACTGAAATTCCTAATTAGAAACACATGGTCTAATTAGCCTTCATTGTTCACACCTGTGTCACTGAAATTGCTAATTAGATGTACCTGGTTCTAATTAGCCTTGATTGTACACAACCGTGCCACTGAAATTGGTGATTAGGCGCGCCTGGTCTTAATTAGCCTTGATTGGCCACACCTGTGCCACTGAAATTGCTGAGTAGGCGTGCCTGGTCCTAACTAGACTTGATTGTTCACTCCTGTGAACAATCACTGAAATTGGTAATGAAAAACACCTACTCCTAATTAGCCTTGATTGTCACTAATTAGAAAATCCTGGTCGTAAGTAGACTTGATCGTCCACACCTGTGTCACTGAAATTGCTAATTAGAAAAAACTGGGCCTAATTACCCTTGATTGGACACACCTGTGTCACTGAAATTGCTATTTAGAAGCACCTGTTCCTAATTAACTTGATTGGCACCACCTCTGTGACTGAAATGGCTAATTAGAAGCACCTGTTGCTAATTATCCTTGATTGGCCACACCTGTGTCACTGAAAGTGCTCTTTAGACGCCCCTGGTCCTAATTAGCCTTGATTGGCCACACCCATGTCAGTGAAATTGCTAATTAGACGCACCTGATCCGAATTATCCTTGATTGGCCACACCTGTGTCACCGAAATTGACAATGAGAAAGACCTGGTCCTAATTAGAATGAATTGTCCACACATGTGTCATTGAAATTTCTAATTAGACGTGCCTGTTCCTAAATAGCCTTGATTGGCCACACAATTGTCACCGAAATTGCTAATTAGCTGCACCTGGTCCTAAGTAGCCTAGATTGGCCACACCCGTGTCATTGAAATTGCTAATTAGACGCACCTGGTCCGAATTAGTCTTGATTGGCTACACCCCTGTGACTGAAATTGCTGATTAGGCGCTCCTGGTCCTAATTAGCCCTGTTTGGCCACACCCCTGTCACTGAAATTGCAGATTAGACGCGAATGATCCTAATTAGCCTTTATTGGCCACCCGTGTGCCACTGAAATTGCTAATTAGGCGCGCCCCTTCCTAATTAGCCTTAATTGGCCACACATGTGTCACTGAAATTGCTGATTAGGCTCGCTTCATCCTAATTAGTCCTGATTGGCCACACCTGTGCCATGAAATGCCTGATTGGGCAAGCCTGGTCCTAATAAGCCTTGATTGGCCACACCTGTGCCACTGAAATGGCTGATTCGGCGCGTCTGGTTTTAATTAGCCTTGATTGGCCACACCCTTGAAACTGAAATGTCTGATTAGGCACTTCTGGTCCTAATTAGCCTTGCTTGGCCCCACCTGTGTCACTGAAATTGCTAACTGGATACCCCTGGTTCTAATTAATCTTAATTGTCACTAATTAGAAACACCTGGTCCTAATTAGAATTAATTGTCCACATCTGTGTCATTCACATTGCTAATTAGACGCACCTGGTCCGAAATAGCCTTGATTGGGCACATCTGTGCCACTGAAATTGCTGATTAGGCGGGCCTCGTCCTAATTAGCATTAATTGGGCACACCTGTGCCACTGAAACTGCTGATTATTCGCACCTGGTCCTAATTACCCTTGATTGTCCACACCTGTGTCACTGATATTGCTGATTAGACAAACCTGGTCCAAATTAGCCTTGATAGTCCACAACTGTGTCACGGAAATTGCTGATTAGATGTACCCGGTTCTAATTAGCCTTGATTGTCCACAACTGTGCCACCGAAATTGGTGATTAGGCGCGCCTGGTCCTAAGTAGCCTTGATTGGCCACACCTGTGTCACTGAAATTGCTAATTAGACGCACCTGGTCTGAAGTAGCCTTGATTGGCTACACCTGTGTCACTGAAATTGCTGATTAGGCGCTCCTGGTCCTTATTAGCCTTGTTTGGCCACACCCCTGCCACTGAAATTGCTGATTAGGCACGCCAGATCCTAATTAGCCTTTATGGGCCACAACTGTGCCACTGAAATTGCTAATTAGGCACGCCTCATCCTAATTAGCCTTAATTGGCCACACCTGTGCCAATGAAATGGCTGATTGGGCGCAACTGGTCCCAATAAGCCTTGATTGGCCACACCTGTGCCACTGAAATGGCTGATTAGGTGCGCCTGGTTCTAATTACCTTGATTGGCCATGCCCTTGAAACTGAAATGGCTGATTAGGCTCTCCTGGTCCTTATTAGGTTTGATTTGTCATACCTGTTCCACTAAAATGGCTGATTAAGCTCCCCTGTTCCTAATTAGCTTTAATTGTTCAACCTGTGTCACTAAAATTGCTAATTAGTAACACCTGGTCCTAATTAGCCTTGATTGTCCATACCTTTGTCACTAAAATTGGTAATTAGAAACACCTGGTCCTAATTAGCCTTGGTTGTCCACATCTCTGACACTCTAATTGCTAATAAAGCAAGCCTGAACCTACTTAATCTTGATTGCCGACACCTGTGCTACTGAAATTGCTAAATAGAAACACCTGGTGCTAATGAGCCTTGATTGTCTCTAATTAGAACAACCTGGTCCTAATTAGCCTTGATTGGCCACACCTGTGCCACTGAAATTCCTGATTAGCTGCGCCTGGTCCTAATTAGAATTGATTGGCCACAGCTGTGCCACGGAAATGGCTGATTAGGTACACCTGGTCCTAATTAGTCTTGATTGGCCACACCTCTGCCACGAAAATTGCTGTTTAGACACGCCTGGTCCTAACTAGCCTTGATTGGCCACACTTGTGCCACAGAAATTGTTGATTAGACGCACCTGCTGCTAATTATCCTTGATTTTTGCTAATTAGAAACACATGATCCTAATTATCTGTGGTTGGCCACACCTGTGCCATTCAAATTGCTGAGTAAATGCGCTTGGTCCTAATTAGCCTTGATTGACCACACCTGTGCTACTGGAATTGCTGAGTAAGCGCGTTTGGTCATAATTAGCCTTGATTGGAAACACGTGTGCGACTGAAATTGCTGATTAGGACCGCCTGGTCCTAACTAGCCTTGATTGGCTACACCTGTGCCATTGAAATTGCTGATTAGACGCATCTGGTCCCAATTAGCCTTGATTGTCCACATCTGTGCCACTGAAATTGCGGATTAGAAGCTCCTGGTATTAATTAGCCTTGATTGGCCACACCTGTGCCACTGAAATTGCGGATTAGGCATGCCTGGTCCTAATTTGCCTTCATTGGCCACATCGGTGCCACTGAAACTGCTGATAACGGGCGCCTGGTCCTAATTAGCCTTGATTGGCCACACCTGTGCCAGTGAAATTGCTAATTAGACGGACCTGGTTCAAATTAGCCTTGATTGGTCGCACCTGTGTCACTGAAATTGCTGATAAGGCGCTCCTGGTCCTAATTAGCCTTGATTGGCCACACCTGTGACACAGAAATTGCTGATTAGGCGTGCCTGGTCCTAATTAGCCTTGACTGGCCATAGGGGTATCACTGAAATTGCTAATTCGAAACACCTGGTCCTAATTATCCTTGATTTTCCACACCTGTGACACTGAAAATGATAATTAGAAACATCTGGTCCTAATAATCCTTGATTTTCGCTAATTAGAAACACCTGGTCGTAAGTAGCCTTGATTGTCTACACCTGTGTCACTGAAATTGATAATTGGAAACACTTGCTCCTAATTAGCCTTGATTGTCGCAAATTAGAAACACCTGATCCTAATTAGAAATAATTGTCCACACCTGTGTCACTGAAATTGCTAATTAGAAACACCTGGTCCTAATTAGCCCTGTTTGGCCCCACCTGTGTCACTGAAATTGCTAATTAGACGCACCTGGTCCGAAGTAGCCTTGATTGGCCACATCTGTGCCACTGAAATTGCTAATTAGGCGCGACTGGTCCCAATTAGCATTACTTGGCCACACCTGTGCTACTGAAACTGCTGATTATTCGCACCTAGTCCTAATTACCCTTGATTGTCCACACCTGTATCACTGAGATTGCTGATTAGACGAACCTGCTCCTAATTAGCCTTGATTGTCCACACCTGTGTCACTGAAATTGCTGATTAGTTGTACGTGGTTCTAATTAGCCTTGATTGTCCCCACCTGTGCAACTGAAATTGCTGATTAGGCGCTCCTTGACATAATTAGCCTTGATTGGCCACATCTTGCCACTGAAATTGCTGATTAGGCGTGCCTAGTCCTAATTAGCATTAATTGGCCACACCTGTGCCACTGAAACTGCTGATTATTCGCACCTGGTCCTAATTACCCTTGATTGTCCACACCTGTGTCACAGATATTGCTGATTAGATGTACCTGGTTCTCATTAGCCTTGATTGTCCACAACTGTGTCACTGAAATTGCTGATTAGATGTACCTGGTTCTAATTAGCCTTGATTGTCCACAACTGTGCCACCGAAATTGGTGATTAGGCGAACCTGGTCCTAATTAGCCTTGATTGGCCACACCTGTGCCACTGAAATTGCTGAGTAGACGTGACTGGTCCTAATTAGCCTTCATTGGCCACACCTGTGTCACTATAATATCTAACTTGAAGCACCTGGTCCTAATGAGCCTTGATTGGCCAGACCTGTGTCACTGAAATTGCTATTTAGAAGCACCTAGTCCTAATTAGCTTTGATTGGCCACACTTCTCTCATTGAAATTCCTAATTAGAAATACCTGGTCCTAATTAGAATTAATTGTGGCATTGAAATTGCTAAATAGAAGCACCTGGTCCTAATTAGCCTAGATTGGCCACACCCGTGTCACTGAAATTGCTGATTAAGCGCTCCTGGTTCTTATTAGCCTTGATTGGCCACACCTGTGCAACTGAAATTGCGGATTAGGCGCTCCTTGACATAATTAGCCTTGATCGGCCACACCTGTGCCACTGAAATTGCTAATTAGAAAAAACTAGGCCTAATTACTCTTGATTGGACACACCTGTGTCACTGAAATTGCTATTTAGAAGCACCTGTTCCTAATTAGCTTTGATTGGCCACACCTCTGTGACTGAAATGGCTAACTAGAAGCACCTGTTGCTAATTATCCTTGATTGGCCATGCCTGTGTCACTGAAAATGCTAAGTAGACGCAACTGGTCCTAATTAGCCTTGATTGGCCACACATGTGTCACTGAAATTGCTGATTAGGCTCGCTGCATCCTAATTAGTCCTGATTGGCCACACCTGTGCCATGAAATGCCTGATTGGGCGCGCCTGGTCCTAATAAGCCTTGATTGGCCACACCTGTGCCAGTGAAATTGCTGATTCGTGGCGCGTGGTTTTAATTAGCCTTGATTGGCCACACCCTTGAAACTGAAATGGCTGATTAGGCGTTCCTGGTCCTAATTAGCCTTCATTGGCCACACCTGTGTCACTGAAATTGCTGACTGGATACACCTGGTTCTAATTAATCTTGATTGTCGCCAATTAGAAACACGTGGTCCTAATTAGAATTAATTGTCCACATCTGTGTCATTCACATTGCTAATTAGACGCACCTGGTCCGAAATAGCCTTGATTGGGCACATCTGTGCCACTGAAATTGCTTAGTAGACGTGACTGGTCCTAATTAGCCTTCATTTGCCACACCTGTGTCACTATAATATCTAACTTGAAGCACCTGGGCCTAATGAGCCTTGATTGGCCAGACCTGTGTCACTGAAATTGCTATTTAGAAGCACCTAGTCCTAATTAGCTTTGATTGGCCACACTTCTCTCATTGAAATTCCTAATTAGAAACACCTGGTCCTAATAGAATTAATTGTGCACACCTGTGTCATTGAAATTGCTAATTAGACGCACCTGGTCATAATTAGCCTTGATTGGCCACACCCGTGTCACTGAAATTGCTAATTAGTAGCACCTTGTCCTAATTAGCCTAGATTGTCCACACCCGTGTCATTGAAATTGCTAATTAGACGCACCTGGTCCGAATTAGCCTTGATTGACCACACCTGTGCCACTGAAATTGCTGATTAGGCGCTCCTTGACATAATTAGCTTTGATTGGCCACACCTGTGCCACTAAAATTGCTAATTAGAAAAAACTGGGCCTAATTACTCTTGATTGGACACACCTGTGTCACTGAAATTGCTATTTAGAAGCACCTGTTCCTAATTAGCTTTGATTGGCCACACCTCTGTGACTGAAATGGCTAATTAGAAGCACCTGTTGCTAATTAGCCTTGATTGGCCGCACCTTTGCCACTGAAATTGCTGAGTAGGCACACCTGGTCCTAATTAGCATTGATTGTCCACGCCTGTGTCACTGAAAATGCTAAGTAGAAACACCTGGTCCAAATTAGCATTGATTTTCAATAACTAGAAACACCTGGTCCTAATTAGCCTTGATTGTCCACACATGTGTCACTGAAATTGTTAATTAGAAACACCTGGTCCTAATTAGCCTTGAATGTCCACACCTGTGTCACTAAAATTGCTCATTAGAAGCAACTGGTCCTAATTAGCCTTGATTGGCCACACCTGTGTCACTGAAATTGCTGATTAGACAAACCTGGTCCAAATTAGCCTTGATAATCCACAACTGTGTCACTGAAATTGCTGATTAGATGTACCTGGTTCTAATTAGCCTTGATTGTCCACAACTGTGCCACCGAAATTGGTAATTAGACGCGCCTGGTCCTAATTAGCCTTGATTGGCCACACCTGTGCGTCTGAAATTGCTGAGTAGGCGTGCCTGGTCCTAATTAGCCTTCATTGGCCACACCTGTGTCACTATAATATCTAACTTGAAGCACCTGGTACTAATGAGCCTTGATTGGCCAGACCTGTGTCACTGAAATTGACAATGAGAAAGACCTGGTCCTAATTAGAATGAATTGTCCACACATGTGTCATTGAAATTTCTAATTAGACGTGCCTGTTCCTAAATAGCCTTGATTGGCCACACCCTTGTCACTGAAATTGCTAATTAGCTGCACCTGGTCCTAAATAGCCTAGATTGGCCACACCCGTGTCATTGAAATTGCTAATTAGACACACCTGGTCCGAATTAGCCTTCATTGGCTACACCTGTGTCACTGAAATTGCTGATTAGGCGCTCCTGGTTCTTATTAGCCTTGATTGGCCACACCTGTGTCACTGAAATTGCTCATTAGAAGCACCTGGTCCGAATTAGCCTTCATTGGCTACACCTGGGTCACTGAAATTGCTGATTAGGCGCTCCTGGTCCTTATTAGCCTTGATTGGCCACAACTCTGTCACTGAAATTCCTAATTAGAAACACATGGTCTAATTAGCCTTCATTGTTCACACCTGTGTCACTGAAATTGCTAATTAGATGTACCTGGTTCTAATTAGCCTTGATTGTACACAACCGTGCCACTGAAATTGGTGATTAGGCGCGCCTGGTCTTAATTAGCCTTGATTGGCCACACCTGTGCCACTGAAATTGCTGAGTAGGCGTGCCTGGTCCTAACTAGACTTGATTGTTCACTCCTGTGAACAATCACTGAAATTGGTAATGAAAAACACCTACTCCTAATTAGCCTTGATTGTCACTAATTAGAAAATCCTGGTCGTAAGTAGACTTGATCGTCCACACCTGTGTCACTGAAATTGCTAATTAGAAAAAACTGGGCCTAATTACCCTTGATTGGACACACCTGTGTCACTGAAATTGCTATTTAGAAGCACCTGTTCCTAATTAACTTGATTGGCACCACCTCTGTGACTGAAATGGCTAATTAGAAGCACCTGTTGCTAATTATCCTTGATTGGCCACACCTGTGTCACTGAAAGTGCTCTTTAGACGCCCCTGGTCCTAATTAGCCTTGATTGGCCACACCCATGTCAGTGAAATTGCTAATTAGACGCACCTGATCCGAATTATCCTTGATTGGCCACACCTGTGTCACCGAAATTGACAATGAGAAAGACCTGGTCCTAATTAGAATGAATTGTCCACACATGTGTCATTGAAATTTCTAATTAGACGTGCCTGTTCCTAAATAGCCTTGATTGGCCACACAATTGTCACCGAAATTGCTAATTAGCTGCACCTGGTCCTAAGTAGCCTAGATTGGCCACACCCGTGTCATTGAAATTGCTAATTAGACGCACCTGGTCCGAATTAGTCTTGATTGGCTACACCCCTGTGACTGAAATTGCTGATTAGGCGCTCCTGGTCCTAATTAGCCCTGTTTGGCCACACCCCTGTCACTGAAATTGCAGATTAGACGCGAATGATCCTAATTAGCCTTTATTGGCCACCCGTGTGCCACTGAAATTGCTAATTAGGCGCGCCCCTTCCTAATTAGCCTTAATTGGCCACACATGTGTCACTGAAATTGCTGATTAGGCTCGCTTCATCCTAATTAGTCCTGATTGGCCACACCTGTGCCATGAAATGCCTGATTGGGCAAGCCTGGTCCTAATAAGCCTTGATTGGCCACACCTGTGCCACTGAAATGGCTGATTCGGCGCGTCTGGTTTTAATTAGCCTTGATTGGCCACACCCTTGAAACTGAAATGTCTGATTAGGCACTTCTGGTCCTAATTAGCCTTGCTTGGCCCCACCTGTGTCACTGAAATTGCTAACTGGATACCCCTGGTTCTAATTAATCTTAATTGTCACTAATTAGAAACACCTGGTCCTAATTAGAATTAATTGTCCACATCTGTGTCATTCACATTGCTAATTAGACGCACCTGGTCCGAAATAGCCTTGATTGGGCACATCTGTGCCACTGAAATTGCTGATTAGGCGGGCCTCGTCCTAATTAGCATTAATTGGGCACACCTGTGCCACTGAAACTGCTGATTATTCGCACCTGGTCCTAATTACCCTTGATTGTCCACACCTGTGTCACTGATATTGCTGATTAGACAAACCTGGTCCAAATTAGCCTTGATAGTCCACAACTGTGTCACGGAAATTGCTGATTAGATGTACCCGGTTCTAATTAGCCTTGATTGTCCACAACTGTGCCACCGAAATTGGTGATTAGGCGCGCCTGGTCCTAAGTAGCCTTGATTGGCCACACCTGTGTCACTGAAATTGCTAATTAGACGCACCTGGTCTGAAGTAGCCTTGATTGGCTACACCTGTGTCACTGAAATTGCTGATTAGGCGCTCCTGGTCCTTATTAGCCTTGTTTGGCCACACCCCTGCCACTGAAATTGCTGATTAGGCACGCCAGATCCTAATTAGCCTTTATGGGCCACAACTGTGCCACTGAAATTGCTAATTAGGCACGCCTCATCCTAATTAGCCTTAATTGGCCACACCTGTGCCAATGAAATGGCTGATTGGGCGCAACTGGTCCCAATAAGCCTTGATTGGCCACACCTGTGCCACTGAAATGGCTGATTAGGTGCGCCTGGTTCTAATTACCTTGATTGGCCATGCCCTTGAAACTGAAATGGCTGATTAGGCTCTCCTGGTCCTTATTAGGTTTGATTTGTCATACCTGTTCCACTAAAATGGCTGATTAAGCTCCCCTGTTCCTAATTAGCTTTAATTGTTCAACCTGTGTCACTAAAATTGCTAATTAGTAACACCTGGTCCTAATTAGCCTTGATTGTCCATACCTTTGTCACTAAAATTGGTAATTAGAAACACCTGGTCCTAATTAGCCTTGGTTGTCCACATCTCTGACACTCTAATTGCTAATAAAGCAAGCCTGAACCTACTTAATCTTGATTGCCGACACCTGTGCTACTGAAATTGCTAAATAGAAACACCTGGTGCTAATGAGCCTTGATTGTCTCTAATTAGAACAACCTGGTCCTAATTAGCCTTGATTGGCCACACCTGTGCCACTGAAATTCCTGATTAGCTGCGCCTGGTCCTAATTAGAATTGATTGGCCACAGCTGTGCCACGGAAATGGCTGATTAGGTACACCTGGTCCTAATTAGTCTTGATTGGCCACACCTCTGCCACGAAAATTGCTGTTTAGACACGCCTGGTCCTAACTAGCCTTGATTGGCCACACTTGTGCCACAGAAATTGTTGATTAGACGCACCTGCTGCTAATTATCCTTGATTTTTGCTAATTAGAAACACATGATCCTAATTATCTGTGGTTGGCCACACCTGTGCCATTCAAATTGCTGAGTAAATGCGCTTGGTCCTAATTAGCCTTGATTGACCACACCTGTGCTACTGGAATTGCTGAGTAAGCGCGTTTGGTCATAATTAGCCTTGATTGGAAACACGTGTGCGACTGAAATTGCTGATTAGGACCGCCTGGTCCTAACTAGCCTTGATTGGCTACACCTGTGCCATTGAAATTGCTGATTAGACGCATCTGGTCCCAATTAGCCTTGATTGTCCACATCTGTGCCACTGAAATTGCGGATTAGAAGCTCCTGGTATTAATTAGCCTTGATTGGCCACACCTGTGCCACTGAAATTGCGGATTAGGCATGCCTGGTCCTAATTTGCCTTCATTGGCCACATCGGTGCCACTGAAACTGCTGATAACGGGCGCCTGGTCCTAATTAGCCTTGATTGGCCACACCTGTGCCAGTGAAATTGCTAATTAGACGGACCTGGTTCAAATTAGCCTTGATTGGTCGCACCTGTGTCACTGAAATTGCTGATAAGGCGCTCCTGGTCCTAATTAGCCTTGATTGGCCACACCTGTGACACAGAAATTGCTGATTAGGCGTGCCTGGTCCTAATTAGCCTTGACTGGCCATAGGGGTATCACTGAAATTGCTAATTCGAAACACCTGGTCCTAATTATCCTTGATTTTCCACACCTGTGACACTGAAAATGATAATTAGAAACATCTGGTCCTAATAATCCTTGATTTTCGCTAATTAGAAACACCTGGTCGTAAGTAGCCTTGATTGTCTACACCTGTGTCACTGAAATTGATAATTGGAAACACTTGCTCCTAATTAGCCTTGATTGTCGCAAATTAGAAACACCTGATCCTAATTAGAAATAATTGTCCACACCTGTGTCACTGAAATTGCTAATTAGAAACACCTGGTCCTAATTAGCCCTGTTTGGCCCCACCTGTGTCACTGAAATTGCTAATTAGACGCACCTGGTCCGAAGTAGCCTTGATTGGCCACATCTGTGCCACTGAAATTGCTAATTAGGCGCGACTGGTCCCAATTAGCATTACTTGGCCACACCTGTGCTACTGAAACTGCTGATTATTCGCACCTAGTCCTAATTACCCTTGATTGTCCACACCTGTATCACTGAGATTGCTGATTAGACGAACCTGCTCCTAATTAGCCTTGATTGTCCACACCTGTGTCACTGAAATTGCTGATTAGTTGTACGTGGTTCTAATTAGCCTTGATTGTCCCCACCTGTGCAACTGAAATTGCTGATTAGGCGCTCCTTGACATAATTAGCCTTGATTGGCCACATCTTGCCACTGAAATTGCTGATTAGGCGTGCCTAGTCCTAATTAGCATTAATTGGCCACACCTGTGCCACTGAAACTGCTGATTATTCGCACCTGGTCCTAATTACCCTTGATTGTCCACACCTGTGTCACAGATATTGCTGATTAGATGTACCTGGTTCTCATTAGCCTTGATTGTCCACAACTGTGTCACTGAAATTGCTGATTAGATGTACCTGGTTCTAATTAGCCTTGATTGTCCACAACTGTGCCACCGAAATTGGTGATTAGGCGAACCTGGTCCTAATTAGCCTTGATTGGCCACACCTGTGCCACTGAAATTGCTGAGTAGACGTGACTGGTCCTAATTAGCCTTCATTGGCCACACCTGTGTCACTATAATATCTAACTTGAAGCACCTGGTCCTAATGAGCCTTGATTGGCCAGACCTGTGTCACTGAAATTGCTATTTAGAAGCACCTAGTCCTAATTAGCTTTGATTGGCCACACTTCTCTCATTGAAATTCCTAATTAGAAATACCTGGTCCTAATTAGAATTAATTGTGGCATTGAAATTGCTAAATAGAAGCACCTGGTCCTAATTAGCCTAGATTGGCCACACCCGTGTCACTGAAATTGCTGATTAAGCGCTCCTGGTTCTTATTAGCCTTGATTGGCCACACCTGTGCAACTGAAATTGCGGATTAGGCGCTCCTTGACATAATTAGCCTTGATCGGCCACACCTGTGCCACTGAAATTGCTAATTAGAAAAAACTAGGCCTAATTACTCTTGATTGGACACACCTGTGTCACTGAAATTGCTATTTAGAAGCACCTGTTCCTAATTAGCTTTGATTGGCCACACCTCTGTGACTGAAATGGCTAACTAGAAGCACCTGTTGCTAATTATCCTTGATTGGCCATGCCTGTGTCACTGAAAATGCTAAGTAGACGCAACTGGTCCTAATTAGCCTTGATTGGCCACACATGTGTCACTGAAATTGCTGATTAGGCTCGCTGCATCCTAATTAGTCCTGATTGGCCACACCTGTGCCATGAAATGCCTGATTGGGCGCGCCTGGTCCTAATAAGCCTTGATTGGCCACACCTGTGCCAGTGAAATTGCTGATTCGTGGCGCGTGGTTTTAATTAGCCTTGATTGGCCACACCCTTGAAACTGAAATGGCTGATTAGGCGTTCCTGGTCCTAATTAGCCTTCATTGGCCACACCTGTGTCACTGAAATTGCTGACTGGATACACCTGGTTCTAATTAATCTTGATTGTCGCCAATTAGAAACACGTGGTCCTAATTAGAATTAATTGTCCACATCTGTGTCATTCACATTGCTAATTAGACGCACCTGGTCCGAAATAGCCTTGATTGGGCACATCTGTGCCACTGAAATTGCTTAGTAGACGTGACTGGTCCTAATTAGCCTTCATTTGCCACACCTGTGTCACTATAATATCTAACTTGAAGCACCTGGGCCTAATGAGCCTTGATTGGCCAGACCTGTGTCACTGAAATTGCTATTTAGAAGCACCTAGTCCTAATTAGCTTTGATTGGCCACACTTCTCTCATTGAAATTCCTAATTAGAAACACCTGGTCCTAATAGAATTAATTGTGCACACCTGTGTCATTGAAATTGCTAATTAGACGCACCTGGTCATAATTAGCCTTGATTGGCCACACCCGTGTCACTGAAATTGCTAATTAGTAGCACCTTGTCCTAATTAGCCTAGATTGTCCACACCCGTGTCATTGAAATTGCTAATTAGACGCACCTGGTCCGAATATAGCCTTGATTGACCACACCTGTGCCACTGAAATTGCTGATTAGGCGCTCCTTGACATAATTAGCTTTGATTGGCCACACCTGTGCCACTAAAATTGCTAATTAGAAAAAACTGGGCCTAATTACTCTTGATTGGACACACCTGTGTCACTGAAATTGCTATTTAGAAGCACCTGTTCCTAATTAGCTTTGATTGGCCACACCTCTGTGACTGAAATGGCTAATTAGAAGCACCTGTTGCTAATTAGCCTTGATTGGCCGCACCTTTGCCACTGAAATTGCTGAGTAGGCACATCTGGTCCTAATTAGCATTGATTGTCCACGCCTGTGTCACTGAAAATGCTAAGTAGAAACACCTGGTCCAAATTAGCATTGATTTTCAATAACTAGAAACACCTGGTCCTAATTAGCCTTGATTGTCCACACATGTGTCACTGAAATTGTTAATTAGAAACACCTGGTCCTAATTAGCCTTGAATGTCCACACCTGTGTCACTAAAATTGCTCATTAGAAGCAACTGGTCCTAATTAGCCTTGATTGGCCACACCTGTGTCACTGAAATTGCTGATTAGACAAACCTGGTCCAAATTAGCCTTGATAATCCACAACTGTGTCACTGAAATTGCTGATTAGATGTACCTGGTTCTAATTAGCCTTGATTGTCCACAACTGTGCCACCGAAATTGGTAATTAGACGCGCCTGGTCCTAATTAGCCTTGATTGGCCACACCTGTGCGTCTGAAATTGCTGAGTAGGCGTGCCTGGTCCTAATTAGCCTTCATTGGCCACACCTGTGTCACTATAATATCTAACTTGAAGCACCTGGTACTAATGAGCCTTGATTGGCCAGACCTGTGTCACTGAAATTGACAATGAGAAAGACCTGGTCCTAATTAGAATGAATTGTCCACACATGTGTCATTGAAATTTCTAATTAGACGTGCCTGTTCCTAAATAGCCTTGATTGGCCACACCCTTGTCACTGAAATTGCTAATTAGCTGCACCTGGTCCTAAATAGCCTAGATTGGCCACACCCGTGTCATTGAAATTGCTAATTAGACACACCTGGTCCGAATTAGCCTTCATTGGCTACACCTGTGTCACTGAAATTGCTGATTAGGCGCTCCTGGTTCTTATTAGCCTTGATTGGCCACACCTGTGTCACTGAAATTGCTCATTAGAAGCACCTGGTCCGAATTAGCCTTCATTGGCTACACCTGGGTCACTGAAATTGCTGATTAGGCGCTCCTGGTCCTTATTAGCCTTGATTGGCCACAACTCTGTCACTGAAATTCCTAATTAGAAACACATGGTCTAATTAGCCTTCATTGTTCACACCTGTGTCACTGAAATTGCTAATTAGATGTACCTGGTTCTAATTAGCCTTGATTGTACACAACCGTGCCACTGAAATTGGTGATTAGGCGCGCCTGGTCTTAATTAGCCTTGATTGGCCACACCTGTGCCACTGAAATTGCTGAGTAGGCGTGCCTGGTCCTAACTAGACTTGATTGTTCACTCCTGTGAACAATCACTGAAATTGGTAATGAAAAACACCTACTCCTAATTAGCCTTGATTGTCACTAATTAGAAAATCCTGGTCGTAAGTAGACTTGATCGTCCACACCTGTGTCACTGAAATTGCTAATTAGAAAAAACTGGGCCTAATTACCCTTGATTGGACACACCTGTGTCACTGAAATTGCTATTTAGAAGCACCTGTTCCTAATTAACTTGATTGGCACCACCTCTGTGACTGAAATGGCTAATTAGAAGCACCTGTTGCTAATTATCCTTGATTGGCCACACCTGTGTCACTGAAAGTGCTCTTTAGACGCCCCTGGTCCTAATTAGCCTTGATTGGCCACACCCATGTCAGTGAAATTGCTAATTAGACGCACCTGATCCGAATTATCCTTGATTGGCCACACCTGTGTCACCGAAATTGACAATGAGAAAGACCTGGTCCTAATTAGAATGAATTGTCCACACATGTGTCATTGAAATTTCTAATTAGACGTGCCTGTTCCTAAATAGCCTTGATTGGCCACACAATTGTCACCGAAATTGCTAATTAGCTGCACCTGGTCCTAAGTAGCCTAGATTGGCCACACCCGTGTCATTGAAATTGCTAATTAGACGCACCTGGTCCGAATTAGTCTTGATTGGCTACACCCCTGTGACTGAAATTGCTGATTAGGCGCTCCTGGTCCTAATTAGCCCTGTTTGGCCACACCCCTGTCACTGAAATTGCAGATTAGACGCGAATGATCCTAATTAGCCTTTATTGGCCACCCGTGTGCCACTGAAATTGCTAATTAGGCGCGCCCCTTCCTAATTAGCCTTAATTGGCCACACATGTGTCACTGAAATTGCTGATTAGGCTCGCTTCATCCTAATTAGTCCTGATTGGCCACACCTGTGCCATGAAATGCCTGATTGGGCAAGCCTGGTCCTAATAAGCCTTGATTGGCCACACCTGTGCCACTGAAATGGCTGATTCGGCGCGTCTGGTTTTAATTAGCCTTGATTGGCCACACCCTTGAAACTGAAATGTCTGATTAGGCACTTCTGGTCCTAATTAGCCTTGCTTGGCCCCACCTGTGTCACTGAAATTGCTAACTGGATACCCCTGGTTCTAATTAATCTTAATTGTCACTAATTAGAAACACCTGGTCCTAATTAGAATTAATTGTCCACATCTGTGTCATTCACATTGCTAATTAGACGCACCTGGTCCGAAATAGCCTTGATTGGGCACATCTGTGCCACTGAAATTGCTGATTAGGCGGGCCTCGTCCTAATTAGCATTAATTGGGCACACCTGTGCCACTGAAACTGCTGATTATTCGCACCTGGTCCTAATTACCCTTGATTGTCCACACCTGTGTCACTGATATTGCTGATTAGACAAACCTGGTCCAAATTAGCCTTGATAGTCCACAACTGTGTCACGGAAATTGCTGATTAGATGTACCCGGTTCTAATTAGCCTTGATTGTCCACAACTGTGCCACCGAAATTGGTGATTAGGCGCGCCTGGTCCTAAGTAGCCTTGATTGGCCACACCTGTGTCACTGAAATTGCTAATTAGACGCACCTGGTCTGAAGTAGCCTTGATTGGCTACACCTGTGTCACTGAAATTGCTGATTAGGCGCTCCTGGTCCTTATTAGCCTTGTTTGGCCACACCCCTGCCACTGAAATTGCTGATTAGGCACGCCAGATCCTAATTAGCCTTTATGGGCCACAACTGTGCCACTGAAATTGCTAATTAGGCACGCCTCATCCTAATTAGCCTTAATTGGCCACACCTGTGCCAATGAAATGGCTGATTGGGCGCAACTGGTCCCAATAAGCCTTGATTGGCCACACCTGTGCCACTGAAATGGCTGATTAGGTGCGCCTGGTTCTAATTACCTTGATTGGCCATGCCCTTGAAACTGAAATGGCTGATTAGGCTCTCCTGGTCCTTATTAGGTTTGATTTGTCATACCTGTTCCACTAAAATGGCTGATTAAGCTCCCCTGTTCCTAATTAGCTTTAATTGTTCAACCTGTGTCACTAAAATTGCTAATTAGTAACACCTGGTCCTAATTAGCCTTGATTGTCCATACCTTTGTCACTAAAATTGGTAATTAGAAACACCTGGTCCTAATTAGCCTTGGTTGTCCACATCTCTGACACTCTAATTGCTAATAAAGCAAGCCTGAACCTACTTAATCTTGATTGCCGACACCTGTGCTACTGAAATTGCTAAATAGAAACACCTGGTGCTAATGAGCCTTGATTGTCTCTAATTAGAACAACCTGGTCCTAATTAGCCTTGATTGGCCACACCTGTGCCACTGAAATTCCTGATTAGCTGCGCCTGGTCCTAATTAGAATTGATTGGCCACAGCTGTGCCACGGAAATGGCTGATTAGGTACACCTGGTCCTAATTAGTCTTGATTGGCCACACCTCTGCCACGAAAATTGCTGTTTAGACACGCCTGGTCCTAACTAGCCTTGATTGGCCACACTTGTGCCACAGAAATTGTTGATTAGACGCACCTGCTGCTAATTATCCTTGATTTTTGCTAATTAGAAACACATGATCCTAATTATCTGTGGTTGGCCACACCTGTGCCATTCAAATTGCTGAGTAAATGCGCTTGGTCCTAATTAGCCTTGATTGACCACACCTGTGCTACTGGAATTGCTGAGTAAGCGCGTTTGGTCATAATTAGCCTTGATTGGAAACACGTGTGCGACTGAAATTGCTGATTAGGACCGCCTGGTCCTAACTAGCCTTGATTGGCTACACCTGTGCCATTGAAATTGCTGATTAGACGCATCTGGTCCCAATTAGCCTTGATTGTCCACATCTGTGCCACTGAAATTGCGGATTAGAAGCTCCTGGTATTAATTAGCCTTGATTGGCCACACCTGTGCCACTGAAATTGCGGATTAGGCATGCCTGGTCCTAATTTGCCTTCATTGGCCACATCGGTGCCACTGAAACTGCTGATAACGGGCGCCTGGTCCTAATTAGCCTTGATTGGCCACACCTGTGCCAGTGAAATTGCTAATTAGACGGACCTGGTTCAAATTAGCCTTGATTGGTCGCACCTGTGTCACTGAAATTGCTGATAAGGCGCTCCTGGTCCTAATTAGCCTTGATTGGCCACACCTGTGACACAGAAATTGCTGATTAGGCGTGCCTGGTCCTAATTAGCCTTGACTGGCCATAGGGGTATCACTGAAATTGCTAATTCGAAACACCTGGTCCTAATTATCCTTGATTTTCCACACCTGTGACACTGAAAATGATAATTAGAAACATCTGGTCCTAATAATCCTTGATTTTCGCTAATTAGAAACACCTGGTCGTAAGTAGCCTTGATTGTCTACACCTGTGTCACTGAAATTGATAATTGGAAACACTTGCTCCTAATTAGCCTTGATTGTCGCAAATTAGAAACACCTGATCCTAATTAGAAATAATTGTCCACACCTGTGTCACTGAAATTGCTAATTAGAAACACCTGGTCCTAATTAGCCCTGTTTGGCCCCACCTGTGTCACTGAAATTGCTAATTAGACGCACCTGGTCCGAAGTAGCCTTGATTGGCCACATCTGTGCCACTGAAATTGCTAATTAGGCGCGACTGGTCCCAATTAGCATTACTTGGCCACACCTGTGCTACTGAAACTGCTGATTATTCGCACCTAGTCCTAATTACCCTTGATTGTCCACACCTGTATCACTGAGATTGCTGATTAGACGAACCTGCTCCTAATTAGCCTTGATTGTCCACACCTGTGTCACTGAAATTGCTGATTAGTTGTACGTGGTTCTAATTAGCCTTGATTGTCCCCACCTGTGCAACTGAAATTGCTGATTAGGCGCTCCTTGACATAATTAGCCTTGATTGGCCACATCTTGCCACTGAAATTGCTGATTAGGCGTGCCTAGTCCTAATTAGCATTAATTGGCCACACCTGTGCCACTGAAACTGCTGATTATTCGCACCTGGTCCTAATTACCCTTGATTGTCCACACCTGTGTCACAGATATTGCTGATTAGATGTACCTGGTTCTCATTAGCCTTGATTGTCCACAACTGTGTCACTGAAATTGCTGATTAGATGTACCTGGTTCTAATTAGCCTTGATTGTCCACAACTGTGCCACCGAAATTGGTGATTAGGCGAACCTGGTCCTAATTAGCCTTGATTGGCCACACCTGTGCCACTGAAATTGCTGAGTAGACGTGACTGGTCCTAATTAGCCTTCATTGGCCACACCTGTGTCACTATAATATCTAACTTGAAGCACCTGGTCCTAATGAGCCTTGATTGGCCAGACCTGTGTCACTGAAATTGCTATTTAGAAGCACCTAGTCCTAATTAGCTTTGATTGGCCACACTTCTCTCATTGAAATTCCTAATTAGAAATACCTGGTCCTAATTAGAATTAATTGTGGCATTGAAATTGCTAAATAGAAGCACCTGGTCCTAATTAGCCTAGATTGGCCACACCCGTGTCACTGAAATTGCTGATTAAGCGCTCCTGGTTCTTATTAGCCTTGATTGGCCACACCTGTGCAACTGAAATTGCGGATTAGGCGCTCCTTGACATAATTAGCCTTGATCGGCCACACCTGTGCCACTGAAATTGCTAATTAGAAAAAACTAGGCCTAATTACTCTTGATTGGACACACCTGTGTCACTGAAATTGCTATTTAGAAGCACCTGTTCCTAATTAGCTTTGATTGGCCACACCTCTGTGACTGAAATGGCTAACTAGAAGCACCTGTTGCTAATTATCCTTGATTGGCCATGCCTGTGTCACTGAAAATGCTAAGTAGACGCAACTGGTCCTAATTAGCCTTGATTGGCCACACATGTGTCACTGAAATTGCTGATTAGGCTCGCTGCATCCTAATTAGTCCTGATTGGCCACACCTGTGCCATGAAATGCCTGATTGGGCGCGCCTGGTCCTAATAAGCCTTGATTGGCCACACCTGTGCCAGTGAAATTGCTGATTCGTGGCGCGTGGTTTTAATTAGCCTTGATTGGCCACACCCTTGAAACTGAAATGGCTGATTAGGCGTTCCTGGTCCTAATTAGCCTTCATTGGCCACACCTGTGTCACTGAAATTGCTGACTGGATACACCTGGTTCTAATTAATCTTGATTGTCGCCAATTAGAAACACGTGGTCCTAATTAGAATTAATTGTCCACATCTGTGTCATTCACATTGCTAATTAGACGCACCTGGTCCGAAATAGCCTTGATTGGGCACATCTGTGCCACTGAAATTGCTTAGTAGACGTGACTGGTCCTAATTAGACTTCATTTGCCACACCTGTGTCACTATAATATCTAACTTGAAGCACCTGGGCCTAATGAGCCTTGATTGGCCAGACCTGTGTCACTGAAATTGCTATTTAGAAGCACCTAGTCCTAATTAGCTTTGATTGGCCACACTTCTCTCATTGAAATTCCTAATTAGAAACACCTGGTCCTAATAGAATTAATTGTTCACCCTGTGTCATTGAAATTGCTAAATAGAAGCACGTGGTCCTAATTAGCCTTGATTTGCCACACCTGTGCCACTGAAATTGCTAATTAGAAAAAACTGGGCCTAATTACTCTTGATTGGACACACCTGTGTCACTGAAATTGCTATTTAGAAGCATCTGTTCCTAATTAGCTTTGATTGGCCACACCTCTGTGACTGAAATGGCTAACTAGAAGCACCGGTTGCTAATTATCCTTGATTGGCCACAACTTTGCCACTGAAATTGCTGAGTAGGCACACCTGGTCCTAATTAGCATTGATTGGCCACACCCGTGTCATTGAAATTGCTAATTAGACGCACCTGGTCCGAATTAGCCTTGATTGACCACACCTGTGCCACTGAAATTGCTGATTAGGCGCTCCTTGACATAATTAGCTTTGATTGGCCACACCTGTGCCACTAAAATTGCTAATTAGAAAAAACTGGGCCTAATTACTCTTGATTGGACACACCTGTGTCACTGAAATTGCTATTTAGAAGCACCTGTTCCTAATTAGCTTTGATTGGCCACACCTCTGTGACTGAAATGGCTAATTAGAAGCACCTGTTGCTAATTAGCCTTGATTGGCCGCACCTTTGCCACTGAAATTGCTGAGTAGGCACACCTGGTCCTAATTAGCATTGATTGTCCACGCCTGTGTCACTGAAAATGCTAAGTAGAAACACCTGGTCCAAATTAGCATTGATTTTCAATAACTAGAAACACCTGGTCCTAATTAGCCTTGATTGTCCACACATGTGTCACTGAAATTGTTAATTAGAAACACCTGGTCCTAATTAGCCTTGAATGTCCACACCTGTGTCACTAAAATTGCTCATTAGAAGCAACTGGTCCTAATTAGCCTTGATTGGCCACACCTGTGTCACTGAAATTGCTGATTAGACAAACCTGGTCCAAATTAGCCTTGATAATCCACAACTGTGTCACTGAAATTGCTGATTAGATGTACCTGGTTCTAATTAGCCTTGATTGTCCACAACTGTGCCACCGAAATTGGTAATTAGACGTGCCTGGTCCTAATTAGCCTTGATTGGCCACACCTGTGCGTCTGAAATTGCTGAGTAGGCGTGCCTGGTCCTAATTAGCCTTCATTGGCCACACCTGTGTCACTATAATATCTAACTTGAAGCACCTGGTACTAATGAGCCTTGATTGGCCAGACCTGTGTCACTGAAATTGACAATGAGAAAGACCTGGTCCTAATTAGAATGAATTGTCCACACATGTGTCATTGAAATTTCTAATTAGACGTGCCTGTTCCTAAATAGCCTTGATTGGCCACACCCTTGTCACTGAAATTGCTAATTAGCTGCACCTGGTCCTAAATAGCCTAGATTGGCCACACCCGTGTCATTGAAATGCTAATTAGACACACCTGGTCCGAATTAGCCTTCATTGGCTACACCTGTGTCACTGAAATTGCTGATTAGGCGCTCCTGGTTCTTATTAGCCTTGATTGGCCACACCTGTGTCACTGAAATTGCTCATTAGAAGCACCTGGTCCTAATTAGCCTTGATTGGCCACAACTCTGTCACTGAAATTCCTGATTAGGCACTCCTGGTTCTTATTAGCCTTGATTGGCCACACCTGTGTCACTGAAATTGCTCATTAGAAGCACCTGGTCCTAATTAGCCTTGATTGGCCACACCTGTGTCACTGAAATTGCTGATTAGGCGCGCCTCATCCTAATTAGCCTTAATTGGCCACACCTGTGCCACTGAAATTGCTGAGTAGGCGTGCCTGGTCCTCACTAGACTTGATTGTTCACTCCTGTGTCACTGAAATTTGTAATGAAAAACACCTACTCCTAATTAGCCTTGATTGTCACTAATTAGAAAATCCTGGTCGTAAGTACACTTGATCGTCCACACCTGTGTCACTGAAATTGCTAATTAGATGTACCTGGTTCTAATTTGCCTTGATTGTCCACAACTGTGCCACTGAAATTGGTGATTAGATGCGCATGGTCCTAATTAGCCTTGATTGGCCACACCTGTGACACGAAAATTGCTGATTAGGGGTACCTGGTCCTAATTAGCATTGATTGGCCACACCTATGTCACTGAAAATGCTAAGTAGACGCAACTGGTCCTAATTAGCTTTGATTGGCCATACCGGTGTCACTGAAATTGCTAATTAGAAACACCTGCTCCGAATTAGCATTGATTTTCAATAATTAGAAACACCTGGTCCTAATTAGCCTTGATTGGCCACACCCATGTCATTGAAATTGCTAATTAGAAGAACCTGGTTCTAATTAGCCTTGATTGGCCACACCCTTGTCACTGAAAATGCTAATTATTAGCACCTTGTCCTAATTAGCCTAGATTGTCCACACCCCTGTCATTGAAATTGCTAATTAGATGCACCTGGTCCGAATTAGCCTTCATTGGCTACACCTGGGTCACTGAAATTGCTGATTAGGCGCTCCTGGTCCTTATTAGCCTTGATTGGCCACAACTCTGTCACTGAAATTCCTAATTAGAAACACATGGTCTAATTAGCCTTCATTGTTCACACCTGTGTCACTGAAATTGCTGATTAGATGTACCTGGTTCTAATTAGCCTTGATTGTACACAACTGTGCCACTGAAATTGGTGATTAGGCGCATCTGGTCCCAATTAGCCTTGATTGTCCACATCTGTGCCACTGAAATTGCGGATTAGAAGCTCCTGGTATTAATTAGCCTTGATTGGCCACACCTGTGCCACTGAAATTGCGGATTAGGCATGCCTGGTCCTAATTTGCCTTCATTGGCCACATCGGTGCCACTGAAACTGCTGATAACGGGCGCCTGGTCCTAATTAGCCTTGATTGGCCACACCTGTGCCAGTGAAATTGCTAATTAGACGGACCTGGTTCAAATTAGCCTTGATTGGTCGCACCTGTGTCACTGAAATTGCTGATAAGGCGCTCCTGGTCCTAATTAGCCTTGATTGGCCACACCTGTGACACAGAAATTGCTGATTAGGCGTGCCTGGTCCTAATTAGCCTTGACTGGCCATAGGGGTATCACTGAAATTGCTAATTCGAAACACCTGGTCCTAATTATCCTTGATTTTCCACACCTGTGACACTGAAAATGATAATTAGAAACATCTGGTCCTAATAATCCTTGATTTTCGCTAATTAGAAACACCTGGTCGTAAGTAGCCTTGATTGTCTACACCTGTGTCACTGAAATTGATAATTGGAAACACTTGCTCCTAATTAGCCTTGATTGTCGCAAATTAGAAACACCTGATCCTAATTAGAATAATTGTCCACACCTGTGTCACTGAAATTGCTAATTAGAAACACCTGGTCCTAATTAGCCCTGTTTGGCCCCACCTGTGTCACTGAAATTGCTAATTAGACGCACCTGGTCCGAAGTAGCCTTGATTGGCCACATCTGTGCCACTGAAATTGCTAATTAGGCGCGACTGGTCCCAATTAGCATTACTTGGCCACACCTGTGCTACTGAAACTGCTGATTATTCGCACCTAGTCCTAATTACCCTTGATTGTCCACACCTGTATCACTAAGATTGCTGATTAGACGAACCTGCTCCTAATTAGCCTTGATTGTCCACACCTGTGTCACTGAAATTGCTGATTAGTTGTACGTGGTTCTAATTAGCCTCGATTGTCCACACCTGTGCAACTGAAATTGCTGATTAGGCGCTCCTTGACATAATTAGCCTTGATTGGCCACATCCCTGTCATTGAAATTGCTAATTAGATGCACCTGGTCCGAATTAGCCTTCATTGGCTACACCTGGGTCACTGAAATTGCTGATTAGGCGCTCCTGGTCCTTATTAGCCTTGATTGGCCACAACTCTGTCACTGAAATTCCTAATTAGAAACACATGGTCTAATTAGCCTTCATTGTTCACACCTGTGTCACTGAAATTGCTGATTAGATGTACCTGGTTCTAATTAGCCTTGATTGTACACAACTGTGCCACTGAAATTGGTGATTAGGCGCGCCTGGTCTTAATTAGCCTTGATTGGCCACACCTGTGCCACTGAAATTGCTGAGTAGGCGTGCCTGGTCCTAACTAGACTTGATTGTTCACTCCTGTGAACAATCACTGAAATTGGTCATGAAAAACACCTACTCCTAATTAGCCTTGATTGTCACTAATTAGAAAATCCTGGTCGTAAGTAGACTTGATCGTCCACACCTGTGTCACTGAAATTGCTAATTAGAAAAAACTGGGCCTAATTACCCTTGATTGGACACACCTGTGTCACTGAAATTGCTATTTAGAAGCACCTGTTCCTAATTAACTTTGATTGGCCCCACCTCTGTGACTGAAATGGCTAATTAGAAGCACCCGTTGCTAATTATCCTTGATTGGCCACAACTTTGCCACTGAAATTGCTGAGTAGGCACACCTGGTCCTAATTAGCATTGATTGGCCATGCCTGTGTCACTGAAAATGCTAAGTAGACACACCTGATCTGAATTACCCTTGATTGGCCACACCTGTGTCACCGAAATTGACAATGAGAAAGACCTGGTCCTAATTAGAATGAATTGTCCACACATGTGTCATTGAAATTTCTAGTTAGACGTGCCTGTTCCTAAATAGCCTTGATTGGCCACACAATTGTCACTGAAATTGCTAATTAGCTGCACCTGGTCCTAAATAGCCTAGATTGGCCACGCCCGTGTCATTGAAATTGCTAATTAGACGCACCTGGTCCGAATTAGTCTTGATTGGCTACACCCATGTCACTGAAATTGCTGATTAGGCGCTCCTGGTCCTAATTAGCCCTGTTTGGCCACACCCCTGTCACTGAAATTGCAGATTAGACGCGAATGATCCTAATTAGCCTTTATTGGCCTCACGTGTGCCACTGAAATTGCTAATTAGGCGCGCCCCTTCCTAATTAGCCTTAATTGGCCACACATGTGTCACTGAAATTGCTGATTAGGCTCGCTTCATCCTAATTAGTCCTGATTGGCCACACCTGTGCCATGAAATGCCTGATTGGGCACGCCTGTTCCTAATAAGCCTTGATTGGCCACACCTGTGCCACTGAAATGGCTGATTCGGCGTGTCTGGTTTTAATTAGCCTTCATTGGCCACACCCTTGAAACTGAAATGGCTGATTAGGCGCTCCTGGTCCTAATTAGCCTTCATTGGCCACACCTGTGTCACTGAAATTGCTAACTGGATACCCCTGGTTCTAATTAATCTTGATTGTCACTAATTAGAAACACCTGGTCCTAATTAGAATTAATTGTCCACATCTGTGTCATTCACATTGCTAATTAGACAAACCTGGTCTGAAATAGCCTTGATTGGGCACATCTGTGCCACTGAAATTGCTGATTAGGCGGGCCTCGTCCTAATTAGCATTAATTGGCCACACCTGTGCCACTGAAACTGCTGATTATTCGCACCTGGTCCTAATTACCTTTGATTGTCCACACCTGTGTCACTGATATTGCTGATTAGACAAACCTGGTCCAAATTAGCCTTGATAGTCCACAACTGTGTCACTGAAATTGCTGATTAGATGTACCCGGTTCTAATTAGCCTTGATTGTCCACAACTATGCCACCGAAATTGGTGATTAGGCGCGCCTGGTCCTAAGTAGCCTTGATTGGCCACACCTGTGTCACTGAAAATGCTATTTAGACTCCCCTGGTCCTAATTAGCCTTGATTGGCCACACCCATGTCTCTGAAATTGCTAATTAGACGCACCTGATCCGAATTAACCTTGATTGGCCACACCTGTGTCACTGAAATTGACAATGAGAAATACCTGGTCCTAATTAGAATTAATTGTGCACACCTGTGTCATTGAAATTGCTAATTAGACGCACCTGGTCATAATTAGCCTTGATTGGCCACACCCCTGCCACTGAAATTGCAGATTAGACGCGAATGATCCTAATTAGCCTTTATTGGCCACACGTGTGCCACTGAAATTGCTAATTAGGCGCGCCCCTTCCTAATTAGCCTTAATTGGCCTCACATGTGTCACTGAAATTGCTGATTAGGCTCGCTTCATCCTAATTAGTCCTGATTGGCCACACCTGTGCCATGAAATGCCTGATTGGGCAAGCCTGGTCCTAATAAGCCTTGATTGGCCACACCTGTGCCACTGAAATGGCTGATTCGGCGCGTCTGGTTTTAATTAGCCTTGATTGGCCACACCCTTGAAACTGAAATGTCTGATTAGGCGCTCCTGGTCCTAATTAGCCTTGCTTGGCCCTACCTGTGTCACTGAAATTGCTAACTGGATACCCCTGGTTCTAATTAATCTTGATTGTCACTAATTAGAAACACCTGGTCCTAATTAGAATTAATTGTCCACATCTGTGTCATTCACATTGCTAATTAGACGCACCTGGTCCGAAATAGCCTTGATTGGGCACATCTGTGTTACTGAAATTGCTGATTAGGCAGGCCTCGTCCTAATTAGCATTAATTGGCCACACCTGTGCCACTGAAACTGCTGATTATTCGCACCTGGTCCTAATTACCCTTGATTGTCCACACCTGTGTCACTGATATTGCTGATTAGACAAACCTGGTCCAAATTAGCCTTGATAGTCCACAACTGTGTCACTGAAATTGCTGATTAGATGTACCCGGTTCTAATTAGCCTTGATTGGCCACACCTGCGCCACTGAAATTGCTGAGTAGGCGTGCCTGGTCCTCACTAGACTTGATTGTTCACTCCTGTGTCACTGAAATTTGTAATGAAAAACACCTACTCCTAATTAGCCTTGATTGTCACTAATTAGAAAATCCTGGTCGTAAGTACACTTGATCGTCCACACCTGTGTCACTGATATTGC
The DNA here is from genome assembly GCA_023101885.1 of Typhlomys cinereus. Lineage (NCBI taxonomy): Eukaryota > Metazoa > Chordata > Mammalia > Rodentia > Platacanthomyidae > Typhlomys > Typhlomys cinereus. The sequence continues at coordinate 243,072 of JALPQD010000936.1, read as the reverse complement.
TGATTAGACAAACCTGGTCCAAATTAGCCTTGATAGTCCACAACTGTGTCACTGAAATTGCTGATTAGATGTACCCGGTTCTAATTAGCCTTGATTGTCCACAACTGTGCCACCGAAATTTGTGATTAGGCGCGCCTGGTCCTAAGTAGCCTTGATTGGCCACACCTGTGTCACTGAAAATGCTATTTAGACTCCCCTGGTCCTAATTAGCCTTGATTGGCCACACCCATGTCTCTGAAATTGCTAATTAGACACACCTGATCCGAATTTTCCTTGATTGGCCACACCTGTGTCACTGAAATTGCCAATGAGAAATACCTGGTCCTAATTAGAATTAATTGTGCACACCTGTGTCATTGAAATTGCTAATTAGACGCACCTGGTCATAATTAGCCTTGATTGGCCACACCCGTGTCACTGAAATTGCTAATTAGTAGCACCTTGTCCGAATTAGCCTAGATTGTCCACACCCGTGTCATTGAAATTGCTAATTAGACGCACCTGGTCCGAATTAGCCTTGATTGACCACACCTGTGCCACTGAAATTGCTGATTAGGCGCTCCTTGACATAATTAGCTTTGATTGGCCACACCTGTGCCACTAAAATTGCTAATTATTAAAAACTGGGCCTAATTACTCTTGATTGGACACACCTGTGTCACTGAAATTGCTATTTAGAAGCACCTGTTCCTAATTAGCTTTGATTGGCCACACCTCTGTGACCGAAATGGCTAATTAGAAGCACCTGTTGCTAATTAGCCTTGATTGGCCGCACCTTTGCCACTGAAATTGCTGAGCAGGCACACCTGGTCTTAATTAGCATTGATTGTCCACGCCTGTATCACTGAAAATGCTAAGTAGAAACACCTGGTCCAAATTAGCATTGATTTTCAATAACTAGAAACACCTGGTCCTAATTAGCCTTGATTGTCCACACATGTGTCACTGAAATTGTTAATTAGAAACACCTGGTCCTAATTAGCCTTGAATGTCCACACCTGTGTCACTAAAATTGCTCATTAGAAGCAACTGGTCCTAATTAGCCTTGATTGGCCACACCTGTGTCACTGAAATTGCTGATTAGACAAACCTGGTCCAAATTAGCCTTGATAATCCACAACTGTGTCACTGAAATTGCTGATTAGATGTACCTGGTTCTAATTAGCCTTGATTGTCCACAACTGTGCCACCGAAATTGGTAATTAGACGCGCCTGGTCCTAATTAGCCTTGATTGGCCACACCTGTGCGTCTGAAATTGCTGAGTAGGCGTGCCTGGTCCTAATTAGCCTTCATTGGCCACACCTGTGTCACTATAATATCTAACTTGAAGCACCTGGTACTAATGAGCCTTGATTGGCCAGACCTGTGTCACTGAAATTGACAATGAGAAAGACCTGGTCCTAATTAGAATGAATTGTCCACACATGTGTCATTGAAATTTCTAATTAGACGTGCCTGTTCCTAAATAGCCTTGATTGGCCACACCCTTGTCACTGAAATTGCTAATTAGCTGCACCTGGTCCTAAATAGCCTAGATTGGCCACACCCGTGTCATTGAAATTGCTAATTAGACACACCTGGTCCGAATTAGCCTTCATTGGCTACACCTGTGTCACTGAAATTGCTGATTAGGCGCTCCTGGTTCTTATTAGCCTTGATTGGCCACACCTGTGTCACTGAAATTGCTCATTAGAAGCACCTGGTCCGAATTAGCCTTGATTGGCCACAACTCTGTCACTGAAATTCCTGATTAGGCACTCCTGGTTCTTATTAGCCTTGATTGGCCACACCTGTGTCACTGAAATTGCTCATTAGAAGCACCTGGTCCTAATTAGCCTTGATTGGCCACACCTGTGTCACTGAAATTGCTGATTAGGCGCGCCTCATCCTAATTAGCCTTAATTGGCCACACCTGTGCCACTGAAATTGCTGAGTAGGCGTGCCTGGTCCTCACTAGACTTGATTGTTCTCTCCTGTGTCACTGAAATTTGTAATGAAAAACACCTACTCCTAATTAGCCTTGATTGTCACTAATTAGAAAATCCTGGTCGTAAGTACACTTGATCGTCCACACCTGTGTCACTGATATTGCTGATTAGACAAACCTGGTCCAAATTAGCCTTGATAGTCCACAACTGTGTCACTGAAATTGCTGATTAGATGTACCCGGTTCTAATTAGCCTTGATTGTCCACAACTGTGCCACCGAAATTTGTGATTAGGCGCGCCTGGTCCTAAGTAGCCTTGATTGGCCACACCTGTGTCACTGAAAATGCTATTTAGACTCCCCTGGTCCTAATTAGCCTTGATTGGCCACACCCATGTCTCTGAAATTGCTAATTAGACACACCTGATCCGAATTTTCCTTGATTGGCCACACCTGTGTCACTGAAATTGCCAATGAGAAATACCTGGTCCTAATTAGAATTAATTGTGCACACCTGTGTCATTGAAATTGCTAATTAGACGCACCTGGTCATAATTAGCCTTGATTGGCCACACCCGTGTCACTGAAATTGCTAATTAGTAGCACCTTGTCCGAATTAGCCTAGATTGTCCACACCCGTGTCATTGAAATTGCTAATTAGACGCACCTGGTCCGAATTAGCCTTGATTGACCACACCTGTGCCACTGAAATTGCTGATTAGGCGCTCCTTGACATAATTAGCTTTGATTGGCCACACCTGTGCCACTAAAATTGCTAATTAGAAAAAACTGGGCCTAATTACTCTTGATTGGACACACCTGTGTCACTGAAATTGCTATTTAGAAGCACCTGTTCCTAATTAGCTTTGATTGGCCACACCTCTGTGACTGAAATGGCTAATTAGAAGCACCTGTTGCTAATTAGCCTTGATTGGCCGCACCTTTGCCACTGAAATTGCTGAGTAGGCACACCTGGTCCTAATTAGCATTGATTGTCCACGCCTGTGTCACTGAAAATGCTAAGTAGAAACACCTGGTCCAAATTAGCATTGATTTTCAATAACTAGAAACACCTGGTCCTAATTAGCCTTGATTGTCCACACATGTGTCACTGAAATTGTTAATTAGAAACACCTGGTCCTAATTAGCCTTGAATGTCCACACCTGTGTCACTAAAATTGCTCATTAGAAGCAACTGGTCCTAATTAGCCTTGATTGGCCACACCTGTGTCACTGAAATTGCTGATTAGACAAACCTGGTCCAAATTAGCCTTGATAATCCACAACTGTGTCACTGAAATTGCTGATTAGATGTACCTGGTTCTAATTAGCCTTGATTGTCCACAACTGTGCCACCGAAATTGGTAATTAGACGCGCCTGGTCCTAATTAGCCTTGATTGGCCACACCTGTGCGTCTGAAATTGCTGAGTAGGCGTGCCTGGTCCTAATTAGCCTTCATTGGCCACACCTGTGTCACTATAATATCTAACTTGAAGCACCTGGTACTAATGAGCCTTGATTGGCCAGACCTGTGTCACTGAAATTGACAATGAGAAAGACCTGGTCCTAATTAGAATGAATTGTCCACACATGTGTCATTGAAATTTCTAATTAGACGTGCCTGTTCCTAAATAGCCTTGATTGGCCACACCCTTGTCACTGAAATTGCTAATTAGCTGCACCTGGTCCTAAATAGCCTAGATTGGCCACACCCGTGTCATTGAAATTGCTAATTAGACACACCTGGTCCGAATTAGCCTTCATTGGCTACACCTGTGTCACTGAAATTGCTGATTAGGCGCTCCTGGTTCTTATTAGCCTTGATTGGCCACACCTGTGTCACTGAAATTGCTCATTAGAAGCACCTGGTCCGAATTAGCCTTGATTGGCCACAACTCTGTCACTGAAATTCCTGATTAGGCACTCCTGGTTCTTATTAGCCTTGATTGGCCACACCTGTGTCACTGAAATTGCTCATTAGAAGCACCTGGTCCTAATTAGCCTTGATTGGCCACACCTGTGTCACTGAAATTGCTGATTAGGCGCGCCTCATCCTAATTAGCCTTAATTGGCCACACCTGTGCCACTGAAATTGCTGAGTAGGCGTGCCTGGTCCTCACTAGACTTGATTGTTCTCTCCTGTGTCACTGAAATTTGTAATGAAAAACACCTACTCCTAATTAGCCTTGATTGTCACTAATTAGAAAATCCTGGTCGTAAGTACACTTGATCGTCCACACCTGTGTCACTGATATTGCTGATTAGACAAACCTGGTCCAAATTAGCCTTGATAGTCCACAACTGTGTCACTGAAATTGCTGATTAGATGTACCCGGTTCTAATTAGCCTTGATTGTCCACAACTGTGCCACCGAAATTTGTGATTAGGCGCGCCTGGTCCTAAGTAGCCTTGATTGGCCACACCTGTGTCACTGAAAATGCTATTTAGACTCCCCTGGTCCTAATTAGCCTTGATTGGCCACACCCATGTCTCTGAAATTGCTAATTAGACACACCTGATCCGAATTTTCCTTGATTGGCCACACCTGTGTCACTGAAATTGCCAATGAGAAATACCTGGTCCTAATTAGAATTAATTGTGCACACCTGTGTCATTGAAATTGCTAATTAGACGCACCTGGTCATAATTAGCCTTGATTGGCCACACCCGTGTCACTGAAATTGCTAATTAGTAGCACCTTGTCCGAATTAGCCTAGATTGTCCACACCCGTGTCATTGAAATTGCTAATTAGACGCACCTGGTCCGAATTAGCCTTGATTGACCACACCTGTGCCACTGAAATTGCTGATTAGGCGCTCCTTGACATAATTAGCTTTGATTGGCCACACCTGTGCCACTAAAATTGCTAATTAGAAAAAACTGGGCCTAATTACTCTTGATTGGACACACCTGTGTCACTGAAATTGCTATTTAGAAGCACCTGTTCCTAATTAGCTTTGATTGGCCACACCTCTGTGACTGAAATGGCTAATTAGAAGCACCTGTTGCTAATTAGCCTTGATTGGCCGCACCTTTGCCACTGAAATTGCTGAGTAGGCACACCTGGTCCTAATTAGCATTGATTGTCCACGCCTGTGTCACTGAAAATGCTAAGTAGAAACACCTGGTCCAAATTAGCATTGATTTTCAATAACTAGAAACACCTGGTCCTAATTAGCCTTGATTGTCCACACATGTGTCACTGAAATTGTTAATTAGAAACACCTGGTCCTAATTAGCCTTGAATGTCCACACCTGTGTCACTAAAATTGCTCATTAGAAGCAACTGGTCCTAATTAGCCTTGATTGGCCACACCTGTGTCACTGAAATTGCTGATTAGACAAACCTGGTCCAAATTAGCCTTGATAATCCACAACTGTGTCACTGAAATTGCTGATTAGATGTACCTGGTTCTAATTAGCCTTGATTGTCCACAACTGTGCCACCGAAATTGGTAATTAGACGCGCCTGGTCCTAATTAGCCTTGATTGGCCACACCTGTGCGTCTGAAATTGCTGAGTAGGCGTGCCTGGTCCTAATTAGCCTTCATTGGCCACACCTGTGTCACTATAATATCTAACTTGAAGCACCTGGTACTAATGAGCCTTGATTGGCCAGACCTGTGTCACTGAAATTGACAATGAGAAAGACCTGGTCCTAATTAGAATGAATTGTCCACACATGTGTCATTGAAATTTCTAATTAGACGTGCCTGTTCCTAAATAGCCTTGATTGGCCACACCCTTGTCACTGAAATTGCTAATTAGCTGCACCTGGTCCTAAATAGCCTAGATTGGCCACACCCGTGTCATTGAAATTGCTAATTAGACACACCTGGTCCGAATTAGCCTTCATTGGCTACACCTGTGTCACTGAAATTGCTGATTAGGCGCTCCTGGTTCTTATTAGCCTTGATTGGCCACACCTGTGTCACTGAAATTGCTCATTAGAAGCACCTGGTCCGAATTAGCCTTCATTGGCTACACCTGGGTCACTGAAATTGCTGATTAGGCGCTCCTGGTCCTTATTAGCCTTGATTGGCCACAACTCTGTCACTGAAATTCCTAATTAGAAACACATGGTCTAATTAGCCTTCATTGTTCACACCTGTGTCACTGAAATTGCTGATTAGATGTACCTGGTTCTAATTAGCCTTGATTGTACACAACCGTGCCACTGAAATTGGTGATTAGGCGCGCCTGGTCTTAATTAGCCTTGATTGGCCACACCTGTGCCACTGAAATTGCTGAGTAGGCGTGCCTGGTCCTAACTAGACTTGATTGTTCACTCCTGTGAACAATCACTGAAATTGGTAATGAAAAACACCTACTCCTAATTAGCCTTGATTGTCACTAATTAGAAAATCCTGGTCGTAAGTAGACTTGATCGTCCACACCTGTGTCACTGAAATTGCTAATTAGAAAAAACTGGGCCTAATTACCCTTGATTGGACACACCTGTGTCACTGAAATTGCTATTTAGAAGCACCTGTTCCTAATTAACTTGATTGGCACCACCTCTGTGACTGAAATGGCTAATTAGAAGCACCTGTTGCTAATTATCCTTGATTGGCCACACCTGTGTCACTGAAAGTGCTCTTTAGACGCCCCTGGTCCTAATTAGCCTTGATTGGCCACACCCATGTCAGTGAAATTGCTAATTAGACGCACCTGATCCGAATTATCCTTGATTGGCCACACCTGTGTCACCGAAATTGACAATGAGAAAGACCTGGTCCTAATTAGAATGAATTGTCCACACATGTGTCATTGAAATTTCTAATTAGACGTGCCTGTTCCTAAATAGCCTTGATTGGCCACACAATTGTCACCGAAATTGCTAATTAGCTGCACCTGGTCCTAAATAGCCTAGATTGGCCACACCCGTGTCATTGAAATTGCTAATTAGACGCACCTGGTCCGAATTAGTCTTGATTGGCTACACCCCTGTGACTGAAATTGCTGATTAGGCGCTCCTGGTCCTAATTAGCCCTGTTTGGCCACACCCCTGTCACTGAAATTGCTGAGTAGACGTGACTGGTCCTAATTAGCCTTCATTGGCCACACCTGTGTCACTATAATGTCTAACTTGAAGCACCTGGTCCTAATCAGCCTTGTTTGGCCACACCTGTGTCACTGAAATTACTATTTAGAAGCACCTAGTCCTAATTAGCTTTGATTGGCCACACTTCTCTCATTGAAATTCCTAATTAGAAACACCTGGTCCTAATTAGAATTAATAGTTCACCCTGTGTAATTGAAATTGCTAAATAGAAGCACCTGGTCCTAATTAGCCTTGATTGGCCACACCCGTGTCACTGAAATTGCTGATTAAGCGCTCCTGGTTCTTATTAGCCTTGATTGGCCACACCTGTGCAACTGAAATTGCGGATTAGTCGCTCCTTGACATAATTAGCCTTGATTGGCCACACCTGTGCCACTGAAATTGCTAATTAGAAAAAACTGGGCCTAATTACTCTTGATTGGACACACCTGTGTCACTGAAATTGCTATTCAGAAGCACCTGTTCCTAATTAGCTTTGTTTGGCCACACCTCTGTGACTGAAATGGCTTACTAGAAGCACCTGTTGAATATTATCCTTGATGGGCCACAACTTTGCCACTGAAATTGCTGAGTAGGCACACCTGGACCTAATTAGCATTGATTGGCCACGCCTGTGTCACTGAAAATGCTAAGTAGACGCAACTGTTCCTAATTAGCCTTGATTGGCCACACCCGTGTCACTGAAATTGCTAATTAGAAACACCCGGTACTTATTAGCATTGATTTTCAATAATTAGAAACACCTGGTCCTAATTAGCCTTGATTGTCCACACCTGTGTCACTGAAATTGTTAATTAGAAACACCTGGTCCTAATTAGCCTTGAATGTCCACACCTGTGTCACTAAAATTGCTAATTAGAAGCACCTGGTCCTAAGTAGCCTTGATTGGCCACAACTGTGTCACTGAAAGTGCTATTTAGACGCCCCTGGTCCTAATTAGCCTAGATTGGCCACACCCATGTCACTGAAATTGTTAATTAGATGCACCTGATCCGAATTACCCTTGATTGGCCACACCTGTGTCACTGAAATTGACAATGAGAAATACCTGGTCGTAATTACACTTAATTGTCCACACCTGTGTCACTGAAATTTCTAATTAGACGTGCTTGTTCCTAAATAGCCTTGATTGGCCACACCCTTGTCACTGAAATTGCTAATTAGTTGAACCTGGTCCTAATTAGCCTAGATTGGCCACACCCGTGTCATTGAAATTGCTAATTAGACACACCTGGTCCGAATTAGTCTTGATTGGCTACACCCGTGTCACTGAAATTGCTGATTAGGCGCTCCTGGTCCTTATTAGCCTTGATTGGCCACACCCCTGCCACTGAAATTGCACATTAGGCGCGCCTGATCCTAATTAGCCTGTATTGGCCACACCTGTGCCACTGAAATTGCTAATTAGGCGCGCCTCGTCCTAATTAGCCTTCATTAGCCACACATGTGTCACTGAAATTGCTGATTAGGCTCGCTGCATCCTAATTAGTCCTGATTGGCCACACCTGGGCCATGAAATGCCTGATTGGGCGCGCCTGGTCCTAATAAGCCTTGATTGGCCACACCTGTGCCAGTGAAATGGCTAATTCGGTGCGCCTGGTTTTAATTAGCCTTGATTGGCCACACCCTTGAAACTGAAATGGCTGATTAGGCGCTCCTGGTCCTAATTAGCCTTGATTGGCCCCACCTGTGTCACTGAAATTGCTGACTGGATACACCTGGTTCTAATTAATCTTGATTGTCGCTAATTAGAAACACGTGGTCCTAATTAGAATTAATTGTCCACATCTGTGTCATTCACATTGCTAATTAGACGCACCTGGTCCAAAATAGCCTTGATTGGGCACATCTGTGCCACTGAAATTGCTGATTAGGCGTGCCTAGTCCTAATTAGCATTAATTGGCCACACCTGTGCCACTGAAACTGCTGATTATTCTCACCTGGTCCTAATTACCCTTGATTGTCCACACCTGTGTCACAGATATTGCTGATTAGATGTACCTGGTTCTCATTAGCCTTGATTGTCCACAACTGTGTCACTGAAATTGCTGATTAGATGTACCTGGTTCTAATTAGCCTTGATTGTCCACAACTGTGCCACCGAAATTAGTGATTAGGCGCGCCTGGTCCTAATTAGCCTTGATTGGCCACACCTGTGCCACTGAAATTGCTGAGTAGACGTGACCTATCCTAATTAGCCTTCACTGGCCACACCTGTGTCACTATAATATCTAACTTGAAGCACCTGGTCCTAATGAGCCTTGATTGGCCAGACCTGTGTCACTGAAATTGCTATTTAGAAGCACCTAGTCCTAATTAGCTTTGATTGGCCACACTTCTCTCATTGAAATTCCTAATTAGAAATACCTGGTCCTAATTAGAATTAATTGTTCACCCTGTGTCATTGAAATTGCTAAATAGAAGCACCTGGTCCTAATTAGCCTTGATTGGCCACACCCGTGTTACTGAAATTGCTAATTAGTAGCACCTGGTCCTAATTAGCCTAGATTGGCCACACCCGTGTCATTGAAATTGCTGATTAAGCGCTCCTGGTTCTTATTAGCCTTGATTGGCCACACCTGTGCAACTGAAATTGCGGATTAGGCGCTCCTTGACATAATTAGCCTTGATTGGCCACACCCGTGTCATTGAAATTGCTAAGTAGAAACACCAGGTACGAATTAGCATTCATTTTCAATAATTAGAAACACCTGGTCCTAATTAGCCTTGATTGTCCACACATGTGTCACTGAAATTATTAATTAGAAATACCTGGTCCTAATTAGCCTTGAATGTCCACACCTGTGTCACTAAAATTGCTAATTCGAAGCACCTGGTCCTAAGTAGCCTTGATTGGCCACACCTAAGTCACTGAAAGTGCTATTTAGACGCCCCTGGTCCTAATTAGCCTTCATTGGTAACACCCATGTCACTGAAATTGCTATTTAGACGCACCTGATCCGAATTACCCTTGATTGGCCACACCTGTGTCACTGAAATTGACAATGAGAAATACCTGGTCGTAATTACACTTAATTGTCCACACCTGTGTCACTGAAATTTCTAGTTAGACGTGCTTGTTCCTAAATAGCCTTGATTGGCCACACCCTTGTCACTGAAATTGCTAATTAGTTGAACCTGGTCCTAATTAGCCTAGATTGGCCACACCCGTGTCATTGAAATTGCTAATTAGACACACCTGGTCCGAATTAGTCTTGATTGGCTAAACCCGTGTCACTGAAATTGCTGATTAGGTGCTCCTGGTCCTTATTAGCCTTGATTGGCCACACCCCTGCCACTGAAATTGCACATTAGGCGCGCCTGATCCTAATTAGCCTGTATTGGCCACACCTGTGCCACTGAAATTGCTAATTAAGCAGGCCTCGTCCTAATTAGCCTTCATTAGCCACACATGTGTCTCTGAAATTGCTGATTAGGCTCGCTGCATCCTAATTAGTCCTGATTGGCCACACCTGTGCCATGAAATGTCTGATTGGGCTAGCCTGGTCCTAATAAGCCTTGATTGGCCACACCTGTGCCAGTGAAATGGCTGATTCGGTGCGCCTGGTTTTAATTAGCCTTGATTGGCCACACCCTTGAAACTGAAATGGCTGATTAGGCGCTCCTGGTCCTAATTAGCCTTCATTGGCCACACCTGTGTCACTGAAATTGCTGACTGGATACACCTGGTTCTAATTAATCTTGATTGTCGCTAATTTGAAACACCTGGTCCTAATTAGAATTAATTGTCCACATCTGTGTCATTCACATTGCTAATTAGACGCACCTGGTCTGAAATAGCCTTGATTGGGCACATCTGTGCCAATAAAATTGCTGACTGGCGTGCCTAGTCCTAATTAGCATTAATTGGCCACACCTGTGCCACTGAAACTGCTGATTATTCGCACCTGGTCCTAATTACCCTTGATTGTCCACACCTGTGTCACAAATATTGCTGATTAGATGTACCTGGTTCTCATTAGCCTTGATTGTCCACAACTGTGTCACTGAAATTGCTGATTAGATGTACCTGGTTCTAATTAGCCTTGATTGTCCACAACTGTGCCACCGAAATTGGTGATTAGGCGCGCCTGGTCCTAATTAGCCTTGATTGGCCACACCTGTGCCACTGAAATTGCTGAGTAGACGTGACTGGTCCTAATTAGCCTTGATTGGCCAGACCTATGTCACTGAAATTATATTTGGAAGCACCTAGTCCTAATTAGCTTTGATTGGCCACACTTCTCTCATTGAAATTCCTAATTAGAAACACCTGGTCCTAATTAGCATTGATTGGCCACGCCTGTGTGACTGAAAATGCTAAGTAGACGCAACTGGTCCTAATTAGCCTTGATTGGCCACACCCGTGTCACTGAAATTGCTAATTAGAAACACCAGGTACGAATTAGCATTGATTTTCAATAATTAGAAACACCTGGTCCTAATTAGCCTTGATTGTCCACACATGTGTCACTGAAATTGTTAATTAGAAACACCCGGTCCTAATTAGCCTTGAATGTCCACACCTGTGTCACTAAAATTGCTAATTAGAAGCACCTGGTCCTAAGTAGCCTTGATTGGCCACACCTGTGTCACTGAAAGTGCTATTTAGACGTCCCTGGTCCTAAGTAGCCTTGATTGGCCACACCCATGTCACTGAAATTGCTAATTAGACGCAACTGATCCGAATTACCCTTGATTGGCCACACCTGTGTCACTGAAATTGACAATGAGAAATACCTGGTCCCAATTAGAATTAATTGTCCACACCTGTGTCATTGAAATTTCTAATTAGACGTGCTTGTTCCTAAATAGCCCTGATTGGCCACACCCTTGTCACTGAAATTGCTAATTAGTTGAACCTGGTCCTAATTAGCCTAGATTGAAATTGCTAATTAGGCACACCTGGTCCGAATTAGTCTTGATTGGCTACACCCGTGTCACTGAAATTGCTGATTAGGCGCTCCTGGTCCTTATTAGCCTTGATTGGCCACACCTCTGCCACTGAAATTGCACATTAGGCGCGCCTGATCCTAATTAGCCTGTATTGGCCACACCTGTGCCACTGAAATTGCTAATTAGGTGCGCCTCGTCCTAATTAGCCTTCATTAGCCACACATGTGTCACTGAAATTGCTGATTAGGCTCGCTGCATCCTAATTAGTCCTGATTGGCCACACCTGTGCCATGAAATGTCTGATTGGGCTAGCCTGGTCCTAATAAGCCTTGATTGGCCACACCTGTGCCAGTGAAATGGCTGATTCGGTGCGCCTGGTTTTAATTAGCCTTGATTGGCCCCCCTTTGTCACTGAAATTGCTAACTGGATACACGTGGTTCTAATTAAGCTTGATTGTCCCTAATTAGAAATACCTGGTCCTAATTAGAATTAATTGGCCACATCTGTGCCACTCAAGTTGCTGATTAGGCGTGCCTCGTCCTAATTAGCATGAATTGGCCACACCTGTGCCACTGAAACTGCTGATTATTCGCACCTGGTCCTAATTACCCTTGATAGTCCACAACTGTGTCACTGAAATTGCTGATTAGATGTACCTGGTTCTAATTAGCCTTGATTGTCCACAACTGTGCCACTGAAATTGGTGATTGGGTGTGCCTGGTCCTAATTAGCCTTGATTGTCCTCACCTGTGCCACTGAAATTGCTGAGTAGGCGTGCCTGGTCCTAATGAGCCTTGATTGGCCAGACCTGTGTCACTGAAATTGCTATTTAGAAGCACCTGGTCCTAAATAGCTTTGATGGGCCACACTTCTGTCACTGAAATTCCTAATTAGAAACACCTGGTCCTAATTAGAATAATTTTTCACCCCTGTGTCATTGAAATTGCTAAATAGAAGCACCTGGATCTAATTAGACTTGATTGGCCACACCCTTGTCACTGAAATTGCTAATTAATAGCACCTGGTCCTAATTAGCCTAGATTGGCCACACCCGTGTCATTGAAATTGCTAATTAGACGCACCTGGTCCGAATTAGCCTTGATTGGCTACACCCGTGTCACTGAAATTGCTGATTAGGCACTCCTGGTTCTTATTAGCCACACTGTGTGACTGAAATTGCTGATTAGGCACGCCAGATCCTAATTAGCCTTTATTGGCCACAACTGTGTCACTGAAATTGCTGAATAGGCGCGCCTCATCCTAATTAGCCTTAATTGGCCAGACCTGTGCCGCTGAAATTGCTGATTAGGCGCGCTTCGTCCTAATTAGCCTAGATTGGCCACACCTGTGCCACTGAAATGGCTGATTAGGTGCGCCTGGTTCTAGTTAGCCTTGATTGGCGATGCCCTTGAAACTGAAATGGCTGATTAGGCGCTCCTGGTCCTAACTGGTTTGATTGACCATACCTGTTCCACTAAAATGGCTGATTAGGCTCGCCTGGTCCTAATTAGCCTTGATTGTTCACACCTGTGTCACTGAAATTGCTAATTAGTAACACCTGGTCCTAATTAGCCTTGATTGTCCATACCTGTGTCACTGAAATTGCTAATTGGAAACACCTGGTCCTAACTAGACTTGATTTTCCAAACCTGTGTCACTGAAATTGGTAATTAGAAACACCTGGTCCTAATTAGCCTTGGTTGGCCACACCTCTGACACTCTAATTGCTAATAAAGCAAGCCTGGACCTAATTAATCTTGATTGCCGACACCTGTGCTACTGAAATTGCTGACACCTGTGCTACTGAAATTGCTGAATAGAAACACCTGGTGCTAATTAGCCTTGATTGTCTCTAATTAGAAACACCTGGTCCTAATTAGCATTAATTGGGCATATGCGTTTCACTGAAATTGCTAATTAGACGCACCTTGTCCTAATTAGCTAGATTGGCCGCACCTGTGTCACTTAAATTGCTAGTTAGACACACCTGGTCCGAAGCAGCCTTATTTGGCTACACCTGTGCGACTGAAATTGCTGATTAGGCGCTCCTGGTTATTATTAGCCTTGATTGGCCACACCCCTGCCACTGAAATTGCTGATTAGGCACTCCTGGTTCTTATTAGCCTTGATTGGCCACACCCCTGCCACTGAAATTGCTGATTAGGCACGCCAGATCCTAATTAGCCTTTATTGGCCACAACTGTGCCACTGAAATTGCTAATAAGGCGCGCCTCATCATAAATAGCCTTAATTGGCCACACCTGTGCCACTGAAATTGCTGATTATGCATGCCTGGTCCTAATTAGCCTTGATTGGCCACGCCTGTGACATAGAAATTGCTGATTAGATGCACCTGGTCCGAATTAGCCTTGATTGGCCACACCTATGACACTGAAATTGCTAACTGGAAACACCTGGTTCTAATTAATCTTGATTGTCGCTAATTAGAAACACCTGGTCCTAATTAGAATTAATTGTCCACATCTGTGTCATTCACATTGCAAATTAGACGCACCTGGTCCGAAATAGCCTTAATTGTCCATATGCGTTTCACTGAAATTGCTAATTAGACGCACCTTGTCCTAATTAGCTAGATTGGCCACACCTGTGTCACTGAAATTGCTAATTAGACGCACCTGGTTCGAAGTAGCCTTGATTGGCTACACCTGTGTCACTGAAATTGCTGATTAGGCTCTCCTGGTCCTTATTAGCCTTGTTCGGCCACACCCCTGCCACTGAAATTGCTGATTAGGCACGCCAGATCCTAATTAGCCTTTATGGGCCACAACAGTGCCACTGAAATTGCTAATTCTGCGCGCCTCTTCCTAATTAGCCTTAATTGGCCACACCTGTGCCAATGAAATGGCTGATTGGGCGCAACTGGTCCCAATAAGCCTTGATTGGCCACACCTGTGCCACAGAAATGGCTGATTAGGTGCGCCTGGTTCTAATTACCTTGATTGGCCATGCCCTTGAAACTGAAATGGCTGATTAGGCACTCCTGGTCCTAATTAGGTTTGATTGGTCATACCACTTCCACTAAAATGGCTGATTAGGCTCCCCTGGTTCTAATTAGCCTTGATTGTCCATACCTGTGTCACTAAAATTGCTAATTGGAAACACTTGGTCCTAACTAGACTTGATTTTCCAAACCTGTGTCACT
Organism: Typhlomys cinereus; assembly: GCA_023101885.1. Classification (NCBI taxonomy): domain Eukaryota; kingdom Metazoa; phylum Chordata; class Mammalia; order Rodentia; family Platacanthomyidae; genus Typhlomys; species Typhlomys cinereus. Next base: position 228,017 of record JALPQD010000936.1, on the reverse strand, counting down.
GAAATTGGTAATTAGAAACACCTGGTCCTAATTAGCCTTGGTTGGCCATACCTCTGACACTCTAATTGCTAATAAAGCAAGCCTGGACCTAATTAATCTTGATTGCCGACACCTGTGCTACTGAAATTGTTGAATAGAAACACCTGGTGCTAATTAGCCTTGATTGTCTCTAATTAGAAACACCTGGTCCTAATTAGCCTTAATTGGCCATATGCGTTTCACTGAAATTGCTAATTAGACGCACCTGGTCCTAATTAGCCTTAATTGGCCATATGCGTTTCACGGAAATTGCTAATTAGACGCACCTGGTCCTAATTAGCCTTAATTGGCCATATGCGTTTCACGGAAATTGCTAATTAGACACACCTGGTCCTAATTAGCTAGATTGGCCACACCTTTGCCAATGAAATGGCTGATTGGGCGCAACTGGTCCCAATAAGCCTTGATTGGCCACACCTGTGCCACTGAAACTGCTGTTAACACGTGCCTGGTCCAAATAAGCCTTTATTGGCCACACCTGTGCCAGTGAAACTGCTAATTAGACGGACCTGGTTCAAATTAGCCTTGATTGGTCACACCTGTGTCACTGAAATTGCTGATAAGGCGCTCCTGGTCCTAATTAAACTTGATTGGCCACATCTGTGTCACTGAAATTGATAATTAGAAACACCTGGTCTAATTAGCCTTCATTGCTCACACCTGTGTCACTGAAATTGCTAATTAGACGGACCTGGTACAAATTAGCCTTGATTGGTGTCACTGAAATTGCTAATTAGTAACACCTAATCATTATTAGCTTTGATTGTCCATATCTGTGTCACTGAAATTGCTAATTAGAAAAAATGGGCCTAATTACCCTTGATTGGACACACCTGTGTCACTCAAATTGCTACTTAGAAACACCTGTTCCTAATTAGCTTTGATTGGCCACACCTCTGTGACTGAAATGGCTAATTAGAAGCACCTATTGCTAGTTATCCTTGATTGGCCACAACTTTGCCACTGAAATTGCTGATTAGGCGCACCTGGTCCTAATTAGCATTGATTGGCCACACCTGTGTCACTGAAAATGTTAAGTAGACGCAACTGGTCCTAATTAGCCTTGATTGGCCACACCCGTGTCACTGAAATTGCTAATTAGAAGCACCTGGTCCTAATTAGCCTTGATTGGCCACACCTGTGTCACTGGAAATGCTCTTTAGACGCCCCTGGTCCTAATTAGCCTTGATTGGCCACACCCATGTCACTGAAATTGCTAATTAGACGCACCTGATCCGAATTACCCTTGATTGGCCACACCTGTGTCACTGAAATTGACAATGAGAAAGACCTGGTCCTAATTAGAATGAATTGTCCACACCTGTGTCATTGAAATTTCTAATTAGACGTGCCTGTTCCTAAATAGCCTTGATTGGCCACACCCTTGTCACTGAAATTGCTAATTAGACGCACCTGGTCCGAATTAGCCTTGATTGGCCAAAACCCTGCCACTGAAATTGCTGATTAGGCACTCCTGGTCCTTATTAGCCTTGATTGGCCACACCCCTGCCACTGAAATTGGTGATTAGGCGTGCCTGATCGTAATTAGCCTTTATTGGCCAAACCTGTGCCACTGAAATTGCTAATTAAGTGTGCCTCGTCCTAATTAGCCTTAATTGGCCACACCTGTGTCACTGAAATTGCTGATTAGGCGAGCTTCATCCTAATTAGTCTTGATTGTCCACACATGTGCCATGAAATGCCTGATTGGGCCCGCCTGGTCCTAATAAGCCTTGATTGGCCACACCTGTGCCATTGAAATGGCTGATTAGGTGCGCCTGGTTCCAATTAGCCTTGATTGGCCACACCTGTGCCACCGACTTGTTGATTAGGCATGCCTGGTCCTAATTTGCCTTCATTGGCCCCATCGGTGTGACGGAAATTGCTGATTAGGCACGCCTGGTCCGAATTAGCCTTGATTGGCCACACGTGTGCCACTGAAATTGCTGATTGGAAATGCCTGGTTCTAATTAAGCTTGATTGTCGATAATTAGAAACACCTGGTCCTAATTAGCCTTGATTGGCCAAACCTGTGCCACTGAAACTGCTGTTAACGCGTGCCTGGTCCTAATAAGCCTTGATTGGCCACACCTGTGCCAGTGAAACTGCTAATTAGACGGACCTGGTTCAAATTAGCCTTGATTGGTCACACCTGTGTCACTGAAATTGCTGATAAGGCGCTCCTGGTCCTAATTAAACTTGATTGGCCACACCTGTGTCACTGAAATTGCTAATTAGAAACACCTGGTCTAATTAGCCTTCATTGCTCACACCTGTGTCACTGAAATTGCTAATTAGACGGACCTGGTCCAAATTAGCCTTGATTGGTCACACCGGTGTCACTGAAATTGCTAATTAGTAACACCTAATCATTATTAGCTTTGATTGTCCATATCTGTGTCACTGAAATTGCTAATTAGAAAAAATGGGCCTAATTACCCTTGATTGGACACACCTGTGTCACTCAAATTGCTATTTAGAAGTACCTGTTCCTAATTAGCTTTGATTGGCCACACCTCTGTGACTGAAATGGCTAATTAGAAGCACCTGTTGCTAATTATCCTTGATTGGCCACAACTTTGCCACTGAAATTGCTGATTAGGCGCACCTGGTCCTAATTAGCATTGATTGTCCACGCCTGTGTCACTGAAAATGCTAAGCAGACGCAACTGGTCCTAATTAGCCTTGATTGGCCACACCCGTGTCACTGAAATTGCTAATTAGACGCACCTGGTCCGAATTAGCCTTGATTGGCTACACCTGTGTCACTGAAATTGATGATTAAGCACTCCTGGTTCTTATTAGCCACACCTGTGTGACTGAAATTGCTGATTAGGCACGCCAGATCCTAATTAGCCTTTATTGGCCACAACTGTGCCACTGAAATTGCTGATTAGGCGCGCCTCATCCTAATTAGCCTTAATTGGCCAGACCTGTGCCACTGAAATGGCTGATTAGGTGCGCCTGGTTCTAGTTAGCCTTGATTGGCCATGCCCTTGAAACTGAAATGGCTGATTAGGCGCTTCTGGTCCTAACTCGTTTGATTGACCATACCTGTTCCACTAAAATGGCTGATTAGGCTCGCCTGGTCCTAATTAGCCTTGATTGTTCACACCTGTGTCACTGAAATTGCTAATTAGTAACACCTGGTCCTAATTAGCCTTGATTGTCCATACCTGTGTCACTGAAATTGCTAATTGGAAACACCTGGTCCTAACTAGACTTGATTTTCCAAACCTGTGTCACTGAAATTGCTAATTAGAAACACCTGGTTTAATTAGCCTTCATTGCTCACACCTGTGCCAGTGAAATTGCTAATTACACGGACCTGGCCTAATTAGCCTTGATTGGCCACACCCTTGTCACTGAAATTGCTAATTAGTTGCACCTGGTCCTAGTTACCCTAGATTGGCCACACCCGTGTCATTGAAATTGCTAGTTAGACGCACCTGGTACGAATTAGTCTTGATTGGCTACACCCGTGTCACTGAAATTGCTGATTAGGCGCTCCTGGTCCTAATTAACTTTGATTGGCCACACCTGTGCCATGAAATACCTGATTGGGCGGGCCTGGTCCTAATAAGCCTTGAATGGCCACACCCTTGAAACTGAAATGGCTGATTAGGCGCAACTGGTCCTAATTAGCCTTGATTGGCCCCACCTGTGTCACTGAAATTGCTAACTGGATACACCTGGTTCTAATTAATCTTGATTGTCGCTAATTAGAAACACCTGGTCCTAATTAGAATTAATTGTCCACATCTGTGTCATTCACATTGCTGATTAGACGCACCTGGTCCGAAATAGCCTTGATTGGGCACGTCTGTGCCACTGAAATTTCTGATTAGGCGTGCCTCGTCCTAATTAGCATGAATTGGCCACACCTGTGCCACTGAAACTGCTGATTATTCGCACCTGGTCCTAATTACCCTTGATTGTCCACACCTGTGTCACAGATATTGCTGATTAGAAGAACCTGGTCCAAATTAGCCTCGATTGTCCACAATTGTGTCACTGAAATTGCTGATTAGATGTACCTGGTTCTAATTAGCCTTGATTGTCCACAACTGTGCCACCGAAATTGGTGATTAGGTGCGCCTGGTCCGAATTACCCTTGATTGGCCAAACCTGTGCCACTGAAATTGCTATTTAGAAGCACCTAGTCCTAATTAGCCTTGATTGTTCACACCTGTGTCACTGAAATTGCTCTTTAGACGCACCTGTTACGAATTAGCCTTGATTGGCCACACCCGTGTCACCTAAATTGCTGATTAGGCACTCCTGGTTCTTATTAGCCTTGATTGGCCACACCCCTGCCACTGAAATTGCTGATTAGGCACGCCAGATCCTAATTAGCCTCTATTGGCCACAACTGTGCCACTGAAATTGCTAATTAGGCGCGCATCATCCTAATTCGCCTTAACTGGCCACACCTGTGCCACTGAAATTGCTGATTAGGCACGCTTCATCCTAATTCGCCTAGATTGGCCACACCTGTGCCACTGAAATGGCTGATTAGGTGCGCCTGGTTCTAATTAGCCTTGATTGGCCATGCCCTTGAAACTGAAATGGCTGATTAGGTGCTCCTGGTCCTAACTGGTTTGATTGACCATACCTGTTCCACTAAAATGGCTGATTAGGCTCGCCTGGTCCTAATTAGCCTTGATTGTTCACACCTGTGTCATTGAAATTGCTAATTAGAAACACCTGGTCCTAATTATCCTTGAATGTCCACACCTGTGTCACTAAAATTGCTAATTAGAAGCACCTTGTCGTAATTAGCCTTGATTGGCCCAACCTGTGTCACTGAAAGTGCTCTTTAGACGCCCCTGGTCCTAATTAGCCTTGATTGGCCACACCCATGTCACTGAAATTGCTAATTAGACACACCTGATCTGAATTACCCTTGATTGGCCACACCTGTGTCACTTAAATTGACAATGAGAAAGACCTGGTCCTAATTAGAATGAATTGTCCACACCTGTGTCATAGAAATTTCTAATTAGACATGCCTGTTCCTAAATAGCCTTGATTGGCCACACCCTAGTCACTGAAATTGCTAATTAATTGCACCTGGTCCTAATTAGCCTAGATTGGCCACACCCGTGTCATTGAAATTGCTAATTAAACGCACCTGGTCCGAATTAGTCTTGATTGGCTACAGCCGTGTCACTGAATAGCTTATTAGGCGCTCTTGGTCCTAATTAACCTTGATTGGCCACACCTGTGTCACTGAAATTGCTAATTAGAAACACCTGGTTTAATTAGCCTTTATTGGACACAACTGTGCCACTGAAATTGCTAATTAGGCACGCCTCATCCTAATTAGCCTTAATTGGCCACACCTGTGCCACTGAAATTGCTGATTAGGCGCGCTTCGTCCTAATTAGCCTAGATTGGCCACACGTGTGCCACTGAAATGGCTGATTAGGTGCGCCTGGTTCTAATTAGCCTTTTTTGGCCATGCCCTTGAAACTGAAATGGCTGATTAGGCGCTCCTGGTCCTAACTGGTTTGATTGACCATACCTGTTCCACTAAAATGGCTGATTAGGTTCGCCTGGTCCTAATTAGCCTTGATCGTTCACACCTGTGTCACTGAAATTGCTAATTAGTAACACCTGGTCCTAATTAGCCTTGATTGTCCATACCTGTGTCACTGAAATTGCTAATTGGAAACACCTGGTCCTAACTAGACTTGATTGTCCAAACCTGTGTCACTGAAATTGGTAATTAGAAACACCTGGTCCTAATTAGCCTTGGTTGGCCACACCTCTGACACTCTAATTGCTAATAAAGCAAGCCTGGACCTAATTAATCTTGATTGCCGACACCTGTGCTACTGAAATTGCTGAATAGAAACACCTGGTGCTAATGAGCCTTGTCTCTAATTAGAACAACCTGGTCCTAATTAGCCTTGATTGGCCACACCTGTGCCACTGAAATATCTGATTACCTGCGCCTGGTCCTAATTAGACTTGATTGGCCACAGCTGTGCCACGGAAATGGCTGATTAGGGGCACCTGGTCCTAATTAGCCTTGATTGGCCCCACCTGTGTCACTGAAATTGCTAACTGGATACACCTGGTTCTAATTAATCTTGATTGTTGCTAATTAGAAACACCTGGTCCTAATTAGAATTAATTGTCCACATCTGTGTCATTCACATTGCTAATTAGACGCACCTGGTATGAAATAGCCTTGATTGGGCACATCTGTGCCACTGAAATTGCTGATTAGGCGGGCCTCGTCCTAATTAGCATTAATTGGCCACGCCTGTGCCACTGAAACTGCTGATTATTCACACCTGGTCCTAATTACCCTTGATTGTCCACACCTGTGTCACAGATATTGCTGATTAGATGTACCTGGTTCTAATCAGCCTTGATTGTCCACAACTGTGTCACTGAAATTGCTGATTAGATGTACCTGGTTCTAATTAGCCTTGATTGTCCACAACTGTGCCACCGAAATTGGTGATTAGGCGCGCCTGGTCCTAATTAGCCTTGATTGGCCACACCTGTGACACTGAAATTGCTGAGTAGGCGTGCCTGGTCCTCATTAGCCTTCATTGGCCACACCTGTGCCACTGAAATTGCTGATTAGGCGCACTTCGTCCTAATTAGCCTAGATTAGCCACACCTGTGCCACTGAAATGGCTGATTAGGTGCGCCTGGTTCTAATTAGCCTTTTTTGGCCATGCCCTTGAAACTGAAATGGCTGATTAGGCGCTCCTGGTCCTAACTGGTTTGATTGACCATACCTGTTCCACTAAAATGGCTGATTATTCTCTCCTGGTCCTAATTAGCCTTGATTGTTCACACCTGTGTCACTGAAATTGCTAATTAGTAACACCTGGTCCTAATTAGCCTTGATTGTCCATACCTGTGTCACTGAAATTGCTAATTGGAAACACCTGGTCCTAACTAGACTTGATTGTCCAAACCTGTGTCACTGAAATTGGTAATTAGAAACACCTGGTCCTAATTGGCCTTGGTTGGCCACACCTCTGACACTCTAATTGCTAATAAAGCAAGCCTGGACCTAATTAATCTTGATTGCCGACACCTGTGCTACTGAAATTGCTGAATAGAAACATCTGGTGCTAATTAGCCTTGGTTGTCTCTAATTAGAAACACCTGGTCCTAATTAGCCTTAATTGGCCATATGCGTTTCACTGAAATTGCTAATTAGACGCACCTGGTCCTAATTAGCTAGATTGGCCGCACCTGTGTCACTTAAATTGCTAATTAGACGCACCTGGTCCGACGTAGCCTTGATTGGCTAAACCTGTGCGACTGAAATTGCTGATTAGGCGCTCCTGGTCCTTATTAGCCTTGATTGGCCACACCCCTGCCACTGAAATTGCTTATTAGGCAACCCAGATCCTAATTAGCCTTTATTGGCCACAACTGTGCCACTAAAATTGCTAATTAGGCACGCCTCATCCTAATGAGCCTTAATTGGCCACACCTGTGCCACTGAAATTGCTGATTAGGCGTGCCTGGTCCTAATTAGCCTTGGTTGGCCACACCTGTGACACTGAAATTGCTAACTGGAAACACCTGGTTCTAATTAATCTTGATTGTCGCTAATTAGAAACACCTGGTCCTAATTAGAATTAATTGTCCACATCTGTGTCATTCACATTGGTAATTAGACGCACATGGTCCTAATTAGCCTTAATTCGCCATTTGCGTTTCACTGAAATTGCTAATTAGACGCACCTGGTCCTAATTAGCTAGATTGGCCACACCTGTGTCACTGAAATTGCTAATTAGACGCACCTGGTCCGATGTAGCCTTGATTGGCTACACCTGTGTCACTGAAATTGCTGATTAGGCGCGCCTGGTCCTAATTAGCCTTGGTTGGCCACACCTGTGACACGAAAATTGCTGTTTAGGCACACCTGGTTCTAATTAGCCTTGATTGGCCACGCCTGTGCCACAGAAATTGCTGATTAGACGCACCTGGTGCTAATTAGCCTTGATTTTTGCTAATTAGAAACACATGATCCTAATTAACTGTGGTTGGCCACACCTGTGCCATTCAAATTGCTGAGTAAAAGCCCTTGGTCCTAATTAGCTTTGATTGACCACACCTGTGCTACTAGAATTTCTGATTAGGACCGCCTGGTCCTAATTAGCCTTGATTGGCCACACCTGTGCCATTGAAATTGCTGATGAGATGCGTATGGTCCCAATTAGCCTTGATTGGCCACATCAGTGCCACTGAAATTGCGGATTAGAAGCTCCTGGTACTAATTAGCCTTGATTGGCCACACGTGTGCCACTGAAATTGCTGATTAGGCATGCCTGGTGCTAATTAGCCTTGATTGGCCACACGTGTGCCACTGAAATTGCTGATTGGAAATGCCTGGTGGTAATTAGCCTTGATTGTCGATAATTAGAAACACCTGGTCCTAATTAGCCTTGATTGGCCACACCTGTGCCACTGAAATTGCTGATTAGGCGCGCTTCGTCCTAATTAGCCTAGATTGGCCACACCTGGGCGACTGAAATGGCTGATTAGGTGCGCCTGGTTCTAATTAGCCTTGATTGGCCATGCCCTTGAAACTGAAATGGCTGATTAGGCGCTCCTGGTCCTAACTGGTTTGATTGACCATACCTGTTCCACTAAAATGGCTGATTATTCTCTCCTGGTCCTAATTAGCCTTGATTGTTCACACCTGTGTCACTGAAATTGCTAATTAGAAACACCTGGTCCTAATTAGCCTTGATTGGCACAACCTATGTCACTGAAAGTGCTCTTTAGACGCCCCTGGTCCTAATTAGCCTTGATTGTCCATACCTGTGTCACTAAAATTGCTAATTGGAAACACCTGGTCCTAACTAGACTTGATTTTCCAAACCTGTGTCACTGAAATTGGTAATTAGAAACACCTGGTCCTAATTAGCCTTGGTTGGCCACACCTCTGACACTCTAATTGCTAATAAAGCAAGCCTGGACCTAATTAATCTTGATTGCCGACACCTGTGCTACTGAAATTGCTGAATAGAAACACCTGGTGCTAATTAGCCTTGATTGTCTCTAATTAGAAACACCTGTTCCTAATTAGCCTTAATTGGCCATATGCGTTTCACTGAAATTGCTAATTAGACGCACCTGGTCCTAATTAGCTAGATTGGCCGCACCTGTGTCACTTAAATTGCTAATGAGAAGCACCTGGTCCAAATTAGCCTTGATTGGCTAAACCTGTGTGACTGAAATTGCTGATTAGGCGCTCCTGGTTCTTATTAGCCTTGATTGGCCACACCCCTGGCACTGAAATTGCTGATTAGGCACTCCTGGTTCTTATTACCCTTGATTGGCCACACCTGTGTCATTGAATTTGACAATGAGAAAGACCTGTTCCTAATTAGAATGATTTGTTCACACCTGTGTCATAGAAATTTCTAATTAGACGTGCCTGTTCCTAAATAGCCTTGATTGGCCACACCCTTGTCACTGAAATTGCTAATTAGTTGCACCTGGTCCTAATTAGCCTAGATCGGCTACACCCGTGTCATTGAAATTGCTAATTAAACGCACCTGGTCCGAATTAGTCTTGATTGGCTACACCCGTGTCACTGAAATTGCTGATTAGGCGCTCCTGGTCCTAATTAACCTTGATTGGCCACACCTGTGTCACTGAAATTGCTAATTACAAACACCTGGTCTAATTAGCCTTTATTGCTCACACCTGTGCCAGTGAAATTGCTAATTAGGAGGACCTGATTCAAATTAGCCTTGATTGGTCACACCTGTGTCACTGAAATTGCTGATAAGGCACTCCTGGTCCTAATTAGCCTTGATTGGCCACACCCGTGTCACTAAAATTGCTAAGTAGAAACACCTGGTCCGAATTAGCATTGATTTTTAATAATGAGAAACACCTGGTCCTAATTAGCCTTGAATGTAAGCACATGTGTCACTGAAATTGTTAATTAGAAACACCTGGTCCTAATTAGCCTTGAATGTCCACACCTGTGTCACTAAAATGGCTAATTAGAAGCACCTGGTCCTAATGAGCCTTGATTGGCCACACCTGTGTCACTGAAAATGTTAAGTAGACGCAACTGGTCCTAATTAGCCTTGATTGGCCACACCTGTGTCACTGAAAGTGCTCTTTAGATGCCCCTGGTCCTAATTAGATTTGATTGGCCGCACCCATGTCACTGAAATTGCTAATTAGACGCACCTGATCCGAATTACCCTTGATTGGCGACACCTGTGTCACTGAAATTGCCAGTGAGAAAGACCTGGTCCTAATTAGAATGAATTGTCCACACCTGTGTCACTGAAATTACTAATTAAACGCACCTGGTACTAATTAGCCTTCATTGGCCAAACGTGTGCCACTGAAATTGCTGATTGGAAATCCCTGGTGCTAATTAGCCTTGATTGTCGATAATTAGAAACACCTGGTTCTAATTAGCCTTGATTGGCCAAACCTGTGAACTGAAACTGCTGATAATGCGCGCCTGGTCCTAATTAGCCTTGATTGGCCACACCTGTGCCACCGAACTTGTTGATTAGGCATGCCTGGTCCTAATTAGCCTTGATTGGCCACACCTGTGTCACTGAAATTGCTAATTAGTAACACCTGGTCCTAATCAGCCTTGATTGTCCATACCTGTGTCACTGAAATTGCTAATTGGAAACACCTGGTCCTAACTACACTTGATTGTCCAAACCTGTGTCACTGAAATTGGTAATTAGAAACACCTGGTCCTAATTAGCCTTGGTTGGCCACACCTCTGACACTCTAATTGCTAATAAAGCAAGCCTGGACCTAATTAATCTTGATTGCCGACACCTGTGGTACTGAAATTGCTGAATTGAAACACCTGGTGCTAATTAGCCTTGATTGTCTCTAATTAGAAACACCTAGTCCTAATTAGCCTTAATTGGCCATATGCGTTTCACTAAAATTACTAATTAGACGCACCTGGTCCTAATTAGCCTTGATTGGCCACACCTGTGTCACTGAAAGTGCTCTTTAGACGCCCCTGGTCCTAATTAGCCTTGATTGGCCACACCCATATCACTGAAATTGCTTATTTGACGCACCTGATCCGAATTACCCTTGATTGACCACACCTGTGTCATTGAAATTGACAATGAGAAAGACCTGGTCCTAATTAGAATGAATTGTCCACACCTGTGTCATAGAAATTTCTAATTAGACGTGCCTGTTCCTAAATAGCCTTGATTGGCCACACCCTTGTCACTGAAATTGCTAATTAGTTGCACCTGGTCCTAATTAGCCTAGATTGGCCACACCCGTGTCATTGAAATTGCTAATTAAACGCACCTGGTCCGAATTAGTCTTGATTGGCTACACCCGTGTCACTGAAATTGCTGATTAGGCGCTCCTGGTCCTAATTAGTCTTGATTGTTCACACCTGTGTCACTGAAATTGCTAATTAGAAACACCTGGTCCGAATTAGCATTGATTTTCAATAATTAGAAACACCTGGTACAATTAGCCTTGATTGTCCACACATGTGTCACTGAAATTGTTAATTAGAAACACATGGTTCTAATTAGCCTTTAATGTCCACACCTGTTTCACTAAAATTGCTAATTAGAAGCACCTGGTTCTAATTAGCCTTGATTGGCCACACCTGTGTCACTGAAATGGCCAATGAGAAATACCTGGTCCTAATTATAATTAATTGCCCACGCCTGTCTCATTGAAATTGCTAATAAGACGCACCTGGTCCTAATTAGCCTTGATTGGCCACACCCTTGTCACTGATATTGCTAATTAGTAGCACCTTGTCCTAATTAGCCTAGATTGTCCACACTCGTGTAATTGAAATTGCTAATTAAACGCACCTGGTCCGAATTAGCCTTGATTGGCTACACCCGTGTCACTGAAATTGCTGATTAGGCACTCCTGGTTCTTATTAGCCTTGATTGGCCACACCTGTGCAACTGAAATTGCTGATTAGACACACCTGATCCGAATTACCCTTGAATGGCCACACCTGTGTCACTGAAATTGCCAATGAGAAACACCTGGTCCTAATTAGAATTAATTGTCCACATCTGTGTCTTTGAAATTGCTAATTAGACGCACCTGTTCCTAATTAGCCTTGATTGGCCACATGCGTGTCACTGAGATTGCTAATTAGTAGCACCTTGTCCTAACTGGCCTAGATTGTCCACACCTGTGTCATTGAAATTGCTAATTAGACGCACCTGGTCCGAATTAGCCTTGATTGGCTACACCTGTATCATTGGAATTGTTATTTAGGCTCTCCTGGTCCTTATTAGCCTTGATTGGCTACAACCCTGCCACTGAAATTGCTGATTAGGCACTCCTGGTCCTTATTAGCCTTGATTGGCCACACCCCTGCCACTGAAATTGCTGATTAGGCGCGCCTGATCCTAATTAGCCTTTATTGGCCACACCTGTTCCTCTGAAATTGCTAATTAAGTGCGCCTCGTCCTAATTAGCCTTATTTGGCCACACCTGTGTCACTGAAATTGCTGATTAGGCGTGCTTCATCCTAATTAGTCTTGATTGGCCACACCTGTGCCATGAAGTGCCTGATTGGGCTCGCCTGGTTCTAATAAGCCTTAATTGGCCACACCTGTGCCATTGAAATGGCTGATTAGGTGCGCCTGGTTCCAATTAGACTTGATTGGCCACATCTCTGACACTGAAATTGCGGATTAGAAGCTCCTGGTACTAATTAGCCTTGATTGGCCACACCTGTGCCACCGAAGTTGTTGATTAGGCATGCCTGGTCCTAATTTGCCTTCATTGGCCCCATCGGTGCCACGGAAACTGCTGATTAGGCACGACTGGTACTATTTAGTCTTGATTGGGCACACCTGTGCCACTGAAACTGCTGATAATGCGTGCCTGGTCCAATTTAACCTGTGCCAGTGAAATTGCTAATTAGACGGACCTGGTTCAAATTAGTCTTGATTGGTCACACCTGTGTCACTGAAATTGCTGATAAGGCGCTCCTGGTCCTAATTAACCTTGATTGGCCACACCTGTGTCACTGAAATTGCTAATTAGACGCACCTGGTCCGAATTAGTCTTGATTGGCTACCCGCGTGTCACTGAAATTGCTGATTCGCTGCTCCTGGTCCTTATTAGCCTTGATTGGCCACACCCCTGCCACTGAAATTGCAGATTAGGCGCGCCTGATTCTTATTAGTCTTCATAGGCCACACCTGTGCCTCTGAAATTGCTGATTAAATGCGCCTCGTCATAATTAGGCTTAATTGGCCACATCTGTGTCACTGAAATTGCTGATTAGGCGTGCTTCATCCTAATTAGTCTTGATTGGCCACACCTGTGCCATGAAATGCCTGATTGGGAACGCCTGGTCCTAATAAGCCTTGATTGGACAGACCTGTGCCATTGAAATGGCTGATTAGGTGCGCCTGGTTCCAATTAGACTTGATTGGCCACATCTCTGACACTGAAATTGCGGATTAGAAGCTCCTGGTACTAATTAGCTTTGATTGGCCACACCTGTGCCACCGAAGTTGTTGATTAGGCATGCCTGGTCCTAATTTGCCTTCATTGGCCCCATCAGTGCCACGGAAACTGCTGATTAGGCACGACTGGTACTAATTAGCCTTGATTGGCCACACGTGTGCCACTAAAATTGCTGATTGGAAATGCCTGGTGCTAATTAGCCTTGATTGTTGATAATTAGAATCACCTGGTCCTAATTGACCTTGATTGGCCAAACCTGAGCCACTGAAACTGCTGATAATGCGTGCCTGGTCCTAATTAGCCATGATTGGCCACACCTGTGCCAGTGAAATTGCTAATTAGACGCACCTGATCCGAATTACCCTTGATTGCTCACACCTGTGTCACTGAAATTGCTGATAAGGCGCTCCTGGTCCTAATTAACCTTGATTGGCCACATCTGTGTCACTGAAATTGCTAATTAGAAACACCTGGTCAAATTAGCCTTCATTGCTCACACCTGTGTCACTGAAATTGCTAATTAGACGGACCTGGTCCAAATTAGCCTTGATTGGTCACACCGGTGTCACTGAAATTGCTAATTAGTAACACCTAATCCTCATTAGCTTTGATTGTCCATACCTGTGTCATTGAAATTGCTAATCAGAATCACTGGTCCTAAATAGACTTGATTGTTCACACCTGTGTCACTGAAATTGGTAATGAAAATCACCTACTACTAATTAGCCTTGATTGTCGCTAATTAGAAAATCCTGGTGGTAAGTAGACTTGATCGTCCACACCTGTGTCACTGAAATTGCTAATTAGAAAAAACTGGGCCTAATTACCCTTGATTGGACACACCTGTGTCAATGAAATTGCTATTTAGAAGCACCTGTTCCTAATTAGCTTTGATTGGCCACACCTCTGTGACTGAAATGGTTAATTAGAAGCACCTGTTGCTAATTATCCTTGATTGGCCACAACTTTGCCACTGAAATTGCTGATTAGGCGCACCTGGTCCTAATTAGCATTGATTGGCCACACCTGTGTCACTGAAAATGTTAAGTAGACGCAACTCGTCCTAATTAGCCTTGATTGGCCACACCCGTGTCACTGAAATTGCTAATTAGAAACACCTGGTCCGAATTAGCATTGATTTTTAATAATTAGAAACACCTGGTCCTAATTAGCCTTGATTGTCCACACATGTGTCACTGAAATTGTTAATTAGAAACACCTGGTCCTAATTAGCCTTGAATGTCCACACCTGTGTCACCGAAATTGCTAATTAGAAGTACCTGGTCCTAATTAGCCTTGATTGGCCACACCTGTGTCACTGAAAAAGCTCTTTAGACGCCCCTGGTCCTAATTAGCCTTGATTGGCCACACCCATGTCACTGAAATTGCTAATTAGACGCACCTGATCCGAATTACCCTTGATTGGCCACACCTGTGTCACTGAAATTGACAATGAGAAAGACCTGGTCCCTATTAGAATGAATTGTCAACACCTGTGTCATTGAAATTTCTAATTAGACGCGCCTGTTCCTAAAAAGCCTTGATTGGCCACACCCCTGTCACCCAATTCGCTAATTAGTTGCACCTGGTCCTAATTAGCCTAGATTGGCCACACCCATGTCAATCAAATTGCTAATTAGACGCACCTGGTCCGAATTAGTCTTGATTGGCTATACCCGTGTCACTGAAATTGCTGATTAGCTGCTCCTGGTCCTTATTAGCCTTGATTGGCCACAACCCTGCCACTGAAATTGCAGATTAGGCGCGCCTGATCCTAATTAGCCTTCATAGGCCACACCTGTGCCACTGAAATTGCTAATTAGGCACGCCTGATCCTATTTAGTCTTAATTGGCCACACATGTGTCACTGAAATTGCTGATTAGGCTCACTTCATTCTAATTAGTCCTGATTGGCCACACCTGTGCCATGAAATGCCTGATTGGGCGCGCCTGGTCCTAATAAGCCTTGATTGGCCACACCTGTGCCAGTGAAATGGCTGATTTGGCGAGCCTGGTTTTAATTAGCCTTGATTGGCCACACCCTTGAAACTGAAATGTCTGATTAGGCGTTCCTGGTCCTAATTAGCCTTGATTGGCCCCACCTGTGTCACTGAAATTGCTGACTGGATACACCTGGTTCTAATTAATCTTGATTGTCGCTAATTGGAAACACGTGGTCCTAATTAGAATTAATTGTCCACATCTGTGTCATTCACATTGCTAATTAGACGCACCTGGTCCGAAATAGCCTTGATTGGGCACATCTGTGCCACTGAAATTGCTGATTAGGCGTGCCTCGTCCTAATTAGCATTAATTGGCCACACCTGTGCCACTGAAATTGCTAATAAGAAAAAACTGGGCCTAATTACCCTTGATTGGACACACCTGTGTCACTGAAATTGCTAATTAGAAAAATCTGGGCCTAATTACCCTTGATTGGACACAACTGTGTCACTGAAATTGGTATTTAGAAGCACCTGTTCCTAATTAGCTTTGATTGGCCACACCGCTGTGACTGAAATGGCTAACTAGAAGCACCTGTTGCTAATTATCCTTGATTGGCCACACCTTTTCCACTGAAATTGCTGAGTAGGCACACCTGGTCTTAATTAGCATTGATTGGCCACGCCTGTGTCACTGAAAATGCTAAGTAGACGCAACTGGTCCTAATTAGCCTTGACTGGCCACACCCATGCCACTGAAATTGCTAATTAGAAACACCTGGTCCGAATTAGCATTGATTTTCAATAACTAGAAACACTTGGTCCTAATTAGCCTTGATTGTCCACACATGTGTCACTGAAATTGTTAATTAGAAACACCTGGTCCTAATTAGCCTTGAATGTCCACACCTGTGTCACTAAAATTGCTAATTAGAAGCACCTGGTCCTAATTAGCCTTGATTGGCCACACCTGTGTCACTGAAAATGCTATTTAGACGCCCCTGGTCCTAATTAGCCTTGATTGGCCACACCCATGTCAGTGAAATTGCTAATTAGACGCACCTTATCCGAATTACCCTTGATTGGCCACACCTGTGTCACTGAAATTGCCAATGAGAAATACCTGGTCCTAATGAGAATTAATTATCCACACCTGTGTCATTGAAATTGCTAATTAGACTCACCTGGTCCTAATTAGCCTTGATTGGCCACACCCTTGTTACTGAAATTGCTAATTAGGCGCGCCTGGTCCTAATTAGCCTTGACTGGCCACACCTGTATCACTGAAATTGCTAATTCGAAATACCTGGTCCTAATTAGCCTTGATTTTCCACACCTGTGACACTGAAAATGATAATTAGAAACATCTGGTACTAATAATCCTTGATTTTCGCTAATTAGAAACACCTGGTCATAAGTAGCCTTGATTGTCTACACCTGTGTCACTGATATTGATAATTGGAAACACTTGTTCCTAATTAGCCTTGATTGTCGCAAATTAGAAACATCTGCTCGTAATTAGAAATAATTGACCACACCTGTGTCACTGTAATTGCTAATTAGAAACACCTGGTCCTAATTAGCCCTGTTTGGCCACACCTGTGTCACTGAAATTGCTAATTAGACGCACCTGGTCCGAAGTAGCCTTGATTGGCCACATCTGTGCCACTGAAATTGCTGATTAGGTGCGCCTGGTCCCAATTAGCATTACTTGGCCACACCTGTGCTACTGAAACTGCTGATTATTCGCACCTGGTCCTAATTACCCTTGATTGTCCACACCTGTATCACTGAGATTGCGGATTAGACGAACCTGCTCCTAATTAGCCTTGATTGTCCACACCTGTGTCACTGAAATTGCTGATTAGTTGTACCTGGTTCTAATTAGCCTTGATTGTCCACAACTGTGCCACTGAAATTGGTGATTAGGCACGCCTGGTCCTAATTAGCCTTGATTGACAAGACCTGTGCCACTGAAATATCTGATTAAGTGTGCCAGGTCCTAATTAGCCTTGATTGGCCACACCGTTACCACTGAAATTGCTGATTAGGCGCTCCTTGACATAATTAGCCTTGATTGGCCACACCTGTGCCACTGAAATTGCTAATTAGAAAAAACTGGGCCTAATTACCCTTGATTGGACACACCTGTGTCACTGAAATTGCTATTTAGAAGCACATGTTCCTAATTAGTTTTGATTGGCCACACCTCTGTGACTGAAATGGTTAATTAGAAGCACCTGTTGCTAATTATCCTTGATTGGCCACAACTTTGCCTCTGAAATTGCTGAGAAGACACACCTGGTCCTAATTAGCATTGATTGGCCACGCCTGTGTCACTGAAAATGCTAAGTAGATTCAACTGGTCCTAATTAGCCTTGATTGGCCACACCCATGTCACTGAAATTGCTAATTAGACGCACCTGATCCGAATTACCCTTGATTGGCTACACCTGTGTCACTGAAATTGCCAATGAGAAACACCTGGTCCTAATGAGAATTAATTGTCCACACCTGTGTCATCGAAATTGCTAATTAGACTCACCTGGTCCTAATTAGCCTTGATTGGCCCCACCCTTGTCATTGAAATTGCTAATTAGACGCACCTGGTCCGAATTAGCCTTGATTGGCCTCACCCGTGTCACTGAAATTGCTAACTAGAAACACCTGGTCCGAATTAGCATTGATTTTCAATAATTAGAAACACCTGGTCCTAATTAGCCTTGATTGTCCTCACATGTGTCACTGAAATTGTTAATTAGAAACACCTGGTCCTAATTAGCCTTGAATGTCCACACCTGTGTCAGTAAAATTGCTAATTAGAAGCACCTGGTCCTAAGTAGCCTTGATTGGCCACACCTGTGTCACTGAAAGTGCTATTTAGACGCCCCTGGTCCTAATTAGCCTTGATTGGCCACACCCATGTCACTGAAATTGCTAATTAGACGCACCTGATCCGAATTACCCTTGATTGGCCACATATGTGTCACTGAAATTGACAATGAGAAATACCTGGTCTTAATTAGAATAAATTGTCCACACCTGTGTCATTGAAATTTCTAATTAGATGTGCTTGTTCCTAAATAGCCTTGATTGGACACACCCTTATCACTGAAATTGCTAATTAGTTGAACCTGGTCCTAATTAGCCTAGATTGGCCACACCCGTGTCACTGAAATTGCTAATTAGACGCACCTGGTCTGAATTAGTCTTTATTGGCTACACCCGTGTCACTGAAATTGCTGATTAGGCTCTCCTGGTCCTTATTAGCCTTGATTGGCCACACCCCTGCCACTGAAATTGCACATTAGGCGCGCCTGATCCTAATTAGCCTCTATTGGCCACACCTGTGCCACTGAAATTGCTAATTAGGTGCGCCTCGTCCTAATTAGCCTTCATTAGCCACACATGTGTCACTGAAATTGCTGATTAGGCTCGCTGCATCCTAATTAGTCCTGATTGGCCACACTTGTGCCATGAAATGCCTGATTGGGCGTGCCTGGTCCTAATAAGCCTTGATTGGCCACACCTGTGCCAGTGAAATGGCTGATTCGGTGCGCCTGGTTTTAATTAGCCTTGATTGGCCACACCCTTGAAACTGAAATGGCTGATTAGGCGCTCCTGGTCCTAATTAGCCTTCATTGGCCACACCTGTGTCACTGAAATTGCTAACTGGATACACCTGGTTCTAATTAATCTTGATTGTCGCTAATTAGAAACACGTGTTCCTAATTAGAATTAATCGTCCACATCTGTGTCATTCACATTGCTAATTAGACGCACCTGGTCCGAAATAGCCTTGATTGGGCACATCTGTGCCACTGAAATTGACAATGAGTAATACCTGGTCCTAATTAGAATTAGTTGTCCACACCTGTGTCATTGAAATTTCTAATTAGATGTGCTTGTTCCAAAATAGCCTTGATTGGCCACACCCTTGTCACTGAAATTGCTAATTATTTTAACCTGGTCCTAATTAGCCTAGATTGGCCTCACCCGTGTTATTGAAATTGCTAATTAGACGCAGCTCGTACGAATTAGTCTTGATTGGCTACACCCATGTCACTGAAATTGCTGATTAGGCGCTCCTGGTCCTTCTTAGCCTTGATTGGCCACACCCCTGCCACTGAAATTGCACATTAGGTGCGCCTGATCCTAATTAGCCTCTATTGGCCACACCTGTGACACTGAAATTGCTAATTAGGTGTGCCTCGTCCTAATTAGCCTTCATTAGCCACACATGTGTCACTGAAATTGCTGATTAGGCTCGCTGCATCCTAATTAATCCTGATTGGCCACACCTGTGCCATGAAATGCCTGATTGGGCACGCCTGGTCCTAATAAGCCTTGATTGGCCACACCTGTGCCTGTGAAATGGCTGATTCGGTGCGCCTGGTTTTAATTAGCCTTGATTGGCCACACCCTTGAAATTGAAATGGCTGATTAGGCACTCCTGGTCCTAATTAGCCTTCATTGGCCACACTTGTGTCACTATAATATCTAACTTGAAGCACCTGGTCCTAAAGAGCCTTGATTGGCCAGACCTGTGACACTGAAATTGCTATTTAGAAGCACCTAGTCCTAATTAGCTTTGATTGGCCACACTTCTCTCATTGAAATTCCTAATTAGAAACACCTGGTCCTAATTAGCCTTGATTGTCCACACATGTGTAACTGAAATTGTTAATTAGAAACACCTGGTCCTAATTAGCCTTGAATGTCCACACCTGTGTCACTAAAATTGCTAATTAGAAGCACCTGGTCCTAATTAGCCTTGATTGGCCACACCCGTGTCACTGAAATTGCTAATTAGACGCACCTGATCCGAATTACCCTTGATTGGCCACACCTGTGTCAGTGAAATTGACAATGAGAAAGACCTGGTCCTAATTAGAATTAATTGTCCACACCTGTGTCATTGAAATTTCTATTTAGACGTGCTTTTTCCTAAATAGCCTTGATTGGACACACCCTTGTCACTGAAATTGCTAATTAGTTGAACCTGGTCCTAATTAGCCTAGATTGGCCACACCCGTGTCATTGAAATTGCTAATTAGACGCACCTGGTCCTAATTAGCCTTGATTGGCCACACCCATGTGACTGAAATTGCTAATTAGACGCACCTGATCCGAATTACCCTTGATTGGCCACACCTGTGTCACTGAAATTGACAATGAGAAATACTTGGTCCTAATTAGAATTAATTGTCCACACCTGTGTCATTCGCATCGCTAATTAGACGCACCTGGTATGAAATAGCCTTGATTGCGCACATCTGTGCCAATGAAGTTGCTGATTTGGCGCGCCTTGTCCTAATTAGCATTAATTGGCCACACCTGAGCCACTGAAACTGCTGATTATTCGCACCTGGTCCTAATTACCCTTGATTGTCCACACCTGTGTCACTGATATTGCTGATTAGACGAACCTGGTCCAAATTAGCCTTGATTGTCCACAACTTCATCACTGAAATTGCTGATTAGATGTACCTGGTTCTAATTAGCCTTGATTGTCCACAACTGTGCCACCGAAATTGGTGATTAGGCACGCCTGGTCCTAATTAGCCTTGATTGGCCACACCTGTGTCACTGAAATTACTGAGTAGTCGTGCCTGTTCCTAATTAGCCTTCATTGGCCACACCTGTGTCACTATAATATCTAACTTGAAGCACCTGGTCCTAATGAGCCTTGATTGGCCAGACCTGTGTCACTGAAATTGCTATTTAGAAGCACCTAGTCCTAATTAGCTTTGCTTGCCACACTTCTGTCACTGAAATTCCTAATTAGAAACACCTGGACCTAATTAGAATTAATTGTTCACCCCTGTGTCATTGAAATTGCTAAATAGAAGCACCTGGTCCTAATTAGCCTTGATTGGCCACACCCTTGTCACTGAAATTGCTAATTAGTAGCACCTGGTCCTAATTAGCGTAGATTGGCTACACCCGTGCCACTGAAATTGCTGATTAAGCGCTCCTGGTCCTTATTAGCCTTGATTGGCCACACCCGTGCCACTGAAATTGCTGATAATGCGTGCCTGGTCCTAATTAGCCTTGATTGGCCACAACTGTGCCAGTGAAATTGCTAATTAGACGCACCTGGTCCGAAGTAGCCTTGATTGGCCACATCTCTGACACTGAAATTGCTGATTAGGTGCGCCTGGTCCCAATTAGCATTACTTGGCCACACCTGTGCTACTGAAACTGCTGATTATTCGCACCTGGTCCTAATTACCCTTGATTGTCCACACCTGTATCACTGCGATTGCTGATTAGACGAACCTGCTCCTAATTAGCCTTGATTGTCCACACCTGTGTCACTGAAATTGCTGATTAAATGTACCTGGTTCTAATTAGCCTTGATTGGCCACACCTGTGCCAGAGAAATTGCTGATTGGCACGCCTGGTCTTAATTACACTTCATTGGTCACCCCTGTGCCACTGAAATTGCTGACAAGAAACACCTGGTCCTAATTAGCCTGGTTGGCCACACCTCTGACACTCTAATTGCTAATAAGCAAGCCTGGCCTAATTAATCTTGATTGCCAACACTTGTGCTACTGAAATTGCTGAATAGAAACACTTGGTGCTAATTAGCCTTGATGTCTCTAATTAGAAACACCTGGCCCTAATTAACCTGATTGGCCACACCTGTGCCCTGAAATTGCTGATTAGGAGTGCCTGGTCCTAATTAGCCTTGATTGGCCACACGTCTGCCACTGAAATTGCTGATGGAAATGCCTGTGCTAATTAGCCTTGATTGTTGATAATTAGAAACACCTGGTCCTAATTAGCCTTGATTGGCCAACCTGTGCCACTGAAACTGCTGATAACTCGCGCCTGGTCCTAATTAGCCTTGATTGGCCACACCTGTGCCAGTGAAATTGCTGATAGGCGTGCCTGGTCCTAATTAGCATTTATTGGCCACACCTGTGGTCACAGAAATTGCTGATTAGAAATGCCTGGTGCTAATTAGACTTGATTGTCGATAATTAGAAACACCAGGTCTTAATTACACTTCATTGGCCACCCCTGTGCCACTGATATTGCTGATAAGGCACTCCTGGTCCTAATTAGCCTTGATTGGCCACACCTATGACACTGAAATTGCTGATTAGGTGTTCCTGGTCCTAATTAGTCTTGATTAGCCATGCCCGTGACACAGAAATTGCTGATTAGGCACGCCTGGTCCTAATCAGCCTTGATTGGCCACACCTGTGAAAGTGATGTTGCTGATTTGGCCCGCCTGGTCCTAAAGAGTCTTGATTGTCCAAACCTATGACACTGAAATTGCTGATTAGGTGCGTCTCTTTCTAATTAGCATTGACTGGCCACACCTGTGTCACTGAAATTGCTAATTTGAAACACCTGGTCCTAATTACCCTTGATTTTCCACACCTGTGACACTGAGCGTGATAATTAGAAACATCTGGTTCTAATAATCCTTGATTTTCACTAATTAGAAACACCTGGTCGTAAGTAGCCTTGATTGTCCACACCTGTGTCACTGAAATTGCTAATTGGAAACACCTGCTCCTAATTAGCCTTGATTGTCGCAAATTAGAAACACCTGGTCCTAATTAGAATTAATTGTCCACACCTGTGTCACTGAAATGGCTGATTAGAAACACCTGGTATGAAATAGCTTGATTGGCCACATCTGTGCCGCTGAAATTGCTGATTAGGCACACCTGGTCCGAAATAACCTTGATTGGCCACATCTGTGCCAATGAACTTGCTGATTAGTCGTGCCTCGTCCTAATTAGCATTAATTGGCCACACTTGTGCCACTGAAACTGCTGATTATTCGCACCTGGTCCTAATTACCCTTGATTGTCCACACCTGTGTCACTGATATTGCTGATTAGACGAACCTGGTCCAAATTAGCTTTGATTGGCCACAACTGTGTCACTGAAATTGCTGAATAGATGTACCTGGTACTAATTAGCCTTGGCTGGCCACACCTGTGCCACTGAAATTGCTTCTTGGGCTAGCCTGGTACTAATTAGCCTTCACTGGCCACACCTGTGCCACTGAAATTGCTGATTAGGCATGCCTGCTCCTAATTGTCCTTCATTGGCCACACCGGTGCCACGTAAATTGTAGATGAGGAACGCATGGTCCTAATTAGCTTGATTGGCCGCACCTGTATTGCTGAAATTGCTAATTAGAAACACCTGGTGCTAATTAGCCTTAGTTTTCGCTAATTAGAAACACGTGGTTCTCATTGGCCTTAATTTCCACACCTGTTTCACTGAAACTGCTGATTAGGCTCTCCTGCTCCTGATTAGCCTTGATTGGCCACACCTGTGCCAGTGAAATTGCTGAGTAGGCGGGCCTGGTCCTAATTACACTTGATTGGCCACAGCTGTGCCACTGAAATTGCTGATTAGGCGCGCCTGGTCCTAATTAGCCTTGAGTGGCCACACCTATGCCACTGAAATTGCTGATTAGGTGCGCCTGGCGCTAATTAGCCTTGATTGTCGATAATTAGAAACACCTGGTCCTAATTAGTGTTGATTGGCCAAACCTGTGCCACTGACATTGCTGATTATGTGCGCCTGATCCTAATTAGCTTTGATTGGACACACCTGCGTACCTGAAGTTGCTGATTAGGCCAGCCTGGCCCTAATTTGCCTTGATTGGCCACACCTGTGCCACTGAAATTGCTGATAAGGCGCGCCTGGTCCTAATTGGCCTTGATTGGCCACACCTGTGCCGCTAAAATTGCTCATTATGGTTGCCTGGTGCTAATTAGCCTTGATTTTTGCTAATAGAAAGTATGAACTTAATTACCTGTGGTTGGCCACACCCGTGCCACTGGAATTGCTGAATAAACGTGCTGGGTCCTAATTAGCCTTGACTGGCACACCAGTGCCATTGAAATTGCTGATTAGGCCCGGCCTGGTCTATTTAGCCTAGTTTGGCCACAACTGTGCCACTGAAATTGCTGATTAGGTGCGCCTGGTGCTAATTAGCCTTGATATTCGCTAATTGGAAACACATGATCCTAATTAGCCCTTGGTTGGCCACTCGTGTGCCACTGAAATTGCTGATTATTAATGCCTGGTGCTAATTAGCCTTGATTGTCGATAATTAGAAACACCTGGTCCTAATTAGCCTTGATTGGCCACATCTGTGCCACAGAAATTACTGATTAGGTTCGCCTGGTCCTAATTAGACTTGGTTGGCCAGAGCTGAGACACTGAAATTGCTGATTTCTCGCGGACTGGTCCAAATTAGCCTTGATTGGCCACATTTGTGCCTCTGAAATTGCTGATTACAAAATCCTGGTCCTAATTGCCTTGATTGGACACACCTGTGCCAATGAAATTGCTGATTAGGTGTGCCTGGTCCTAATTAGCCTTGATGGCCACACGTGTGCCACTGAAATTGCTGATTAGGGGTGCCTGGTGCTCATTAGCCTTGATTTTCGCTCATTGGAAACACATGATCCTAATTAGCCTTGGTTGGCCACACCAATGCCACTGAAATTGCTGATTATGTGCTCCTGGTCCTAATTAGCCTTGATTGGCCACATAAGTGCGACTGAAATTGCAGATTAGGCCCGCCTGGTCCTGACTAGACTTGATTGGCCACACCTGTGCCACTGAAATGGCTGATTAGGCGTGCCTGGTCCTAATTAGCCCTTGATTGGCCACACCTGTGCCACTGAAATTGCTGATTAGGGTGCCTGGTCCTAATTAGCCTTGATTGGCCACACGTGTGCCACTGAAATTGCTGATTGGAAATGCCTGGTGCTAATTAGCCTTGATTGTTGATAATTAGAAACACCTGGTCCTAATTAGCCTTGATTGGCCAAACCTGTGCCACTGAAACTGCTGATAACTCGCGCCTGGTCCTAATTAGCCTTGATTGGCCACACCTGTGCCAGTGAAATTGCTGATTAGGCGCCTGGTCCTAATTAGCATTGATTGGCCACACCTGTGACACAGAAATTGCTGATTAGAAATGCCTGGTGCTAATTAGCCTTGATTGTCGATAATTAGAAATACCTGGTCTTAATTACACTTCATTGGCCACCCCTGTGCCACTGATATTGCTGATAAGGCACTCCTGGTCCTAATTAGCCTTGATTGGCCACACCTATGACACTGAAATTGCTGATTAGGCGTGCCTGGTCCTAATTAGCCTTGATTGGCCACGCCTGTGACACAGAAATTGCTGATTAGGTTCGCCTGGTCTTAATTAGACTTGGTTGGCCAGAGCGGCGCCACTGAAATTGCTCATTACTCGCGCCTCGTTCAAATTAGCCTTGATTGGCCACATTTGTGCCTCTGAAATTGCTGATTACAAAATCCTGGTCCTAATTTGCCTTGATTGGACACACCTGTGCCAATGAATTTGCTGATTAGGTGTGCCTGGTCCTAATTAGCCTTGATTGTTGCTAATTAGAAACACCTGGTCGAAAGTAGATTTGATTGTCCACACCTGTGTCACTGAAATTGCAAATTAGAAACAACTGGGCCTAATTAGCCTTGATTGGCCTCATTTGTGTCTCTGAAATTGCTATTTAGAAGCACCTGTACCTAATTAGCTTTGATTGACCACACCTCTGTTACTGAAATTGCTAATGAGAAGCACCTGGTGTTAATTAGCCTTGATTGGCCACACCTGTGCCACTGAAATTACTGATTAGGCTCACCTGGTCCTAATTAGCCTTGATTGGCCACACCTGTGCCACTGAAATTGCTGATTACGCGTGCCTGGTCCTGATTTGCCTTCATGGCCACATCGTGCTACAGAAATTGCTGATTAGCGCGCCTGGTCCTAATTAGCCTTGATTGGCCAAACCTGTGCTACTGAAATTGCTGATTAGAAACACCTGGTCCTACTTAGCCTTGATTGGCCACATCTGTGCCAGAGAAATTGCTGATTGGGCACGCCTGGTCTTAATTACACTTCATTGGTCACCCCTGTGCCACTGAAATTGCTGACAAGAAACACCTGGTCCTAATTAGCCTTGGTTGGCCACACCTCTGACACTCTAATTAATAAAGCAAGCCTGGGCCTAATTAATCTTGATTGCCAACACTGTGCTACTGAAATTGCTGAATATTAACACTTGGTGCTAATTAGCCTTGATTGTCTCTAATTAGAAACACCTGGCCCTAATTAACCTTGATTGGCCACACCTGTGCCCCTGAAATTGCTGATAAGGAATGCATGATCATAATTAGCCTTGGTTGGCCACAGCTGTGCCACTGAAATTGCTGATTAGGCGTGCCTGGTCCTAATTAGCCTTGATTGGCCACACGTGTGCCACTGAAATTGCTGATTGGAAATGCCTGGTGCTAATTAGCCTTGATTATTGATAATTAGAAACACCTGGTCCTAATTAGCCTTGATTGGCCAAACCTGTGCCACTGAAACTGCTGATAACTCGCGCCTGGTCCTAATTAGCCTTGATTGGACACACCTGCGCACCTGAAGTTGCTGATTAGGCCAGCCTGGCCCTAATTTGCCTTGATTGGCCACAACTGTGCCACTGAAATTGCTGATAAGGCGCGCCTGGTCCTAATTGGCCTTGATTGGCCACACCTGTGCCGCTAAAATTGCTGATTATGGTTGCCTGGTGCTAATTAGCCTTGATTTTTGCTAATTAGAAATGCATGAACTTAATTACCTGTGGTTGGCCACACCCATGCCACTGGAATTGCTGAATAAACGTGCTGGGTCCTAATTAGCCTTGACTGGCCACACCAGTGCCATTGAAATTGCTGATTAGGCCTGCCTGGTCCTATTTAGCCTAGTTTGGCCACAACTGTGCCACTGAAATTGCTGATTAGGTGCGCCTGTGTGCTAATTAGCCTTGATATTCGCTAATTGGAAACACATGATCCTAATTAGCCTTGGTTGGCCACTCGTGTGCCACTGAAATTGCTGATTATTAATGCCTGGTGCTAATTAGCCTTGATTGTCGATAATTAGAAACACCTGGTCCTAATTAGCCTTGATTGGCCACATCTGTGCCACAGAAATTACTGATTAGGTTCGCCTGGTCCTAATTAGACTTGGTTGGCCAGAGCTGAGACACTGAAATTGCTGATTTCTCGCGACTGGTCCAAATTAGCCTTGATTGGCCACATTTGTGCCTCTGAAATTGCTGATTACAAAATCCTGGTCCTAATTTGCCTTGATTGGACACACCTGTGCCAATGAAATTGCTGATTAGGTGTGCCTGGTCCTAATTAGCCTTGATGGCCACACGTGTGCCACTGAAATTGCTGATTAGGGGTGCCTGGTGCTCATTAGCCTTGATTTTCGCTCATTGGAAACACATGATCCTAATTAGCCTTGGTTGGCCACACCAATGCCACTGAAATTGCTGATTATGTGCTCCTGGTCCTAATTAGCCTTGATTGGCCACATAAGTGCGACTGAAATTGCAGATTAGGCCCGCCTGGTCCTGACTAGATTTGATTGGCCACACCTGTGCCACTGAAATGGCTGATTAGGCGTGCCTGGTCCTAATTAGCCTTGATTGGCCACACCTGTGCCACTGAAATTGCTGATTAGGCGTGCCTGGTCCTAATTAGCCTTGATTGGCCACACGTGTGCCACTGAAATTGCTGATTGGAAATGCCTGGTGCTAATTAGCCTTGATTGTTGATAATTAGAAACACCTGGTCCTAATTAGCCTTGATTGGCCAAACCTGTGCCACTGAAACTGCTGATAACTCGCGCCTGGTCCTAATTAGCCTTGATTGGCCACACCTGTGCCAGTGAAATTGCTGATTAGGCATGCCTGGTCCTAATTAGCATTTATTGGCCACACCTGTGACACAGAAATTGCTGATTAGAAATGCCTGGTGCTAATTAGCCTTGATTGTTGATAATTAGAAATACCTGGTCTTAATTACATTTCATTGGCCACCCCTGTGCCACTGATATTGCTGATAAGGCACTCCTGGTCCTAATTAGCCTTGATTGGCCACACCTATGACACTGAAATTGCTGATTAGGCGTGCCTGGTCCTAATTAGCCTTGATTGGCCACGCCTGTGACACAGAAATTGCTGATTAGGTTCGCCTGGTCTTAATTAGACTTGGTTGGCCAGAGCTGGCGCCACTGAAATTGCTCATTACTCGGCCTCGTTCAAATTAGCCTTGATTGGCCACATTTGTGCCTCTGAAATTGCTGATTAAAATCCTGGTCCTAATTTGCCTTGATTGGACACATCTGTGCCATGAATTTGCTGATTAGGTGTGCCTGGTCCTAATTAGCCTTGATTGNTTGCTAATTAGAAACACCTGGTCGAAAGTAGATTTGAATTGTCCACACCTGTGTCACTGAAATTGCAAATTAGAAACAACTGGGCCTAATTAGCCTTGATTGGCCTCATTTGTGTCCTGAAATTGCTATTTAGAAGCACCTGTACCTAATTAGCTTTGATTGGCCACACCTCTGTTACTGAAATTGCTAATGAGAAGCACCTGGTGTTAATTAGCCTTGATTGGCCACACCTGTGCCACTGAAATTACTGATTAGGCTCACCTGGTCCTAATTAGCCTTGATTGGCCACACGTCTGCCACTGAAATTGCTGATTGGAAATGCCACTGAAATTGCTGATTGGAAATGCCTGGTACTAATTAGCCTTGATTGTGATAATTAGAAACAACACTGGTCCTAATTAGCCTTGATTGCCAAACCTGTGCCACTGAAACTGCTGATAACTCGCGCCTGGTCCTAATTAGCCTTGATTGGCCACACCTGTGCCAGTGAAATTGCTGATTGGGCGTGCCTGTCCTAATTAGCATTTATTGGCCACACCGTGACACAACATTGCTGATTAGAAATGCCTGGTGCTAATTAGCCTTGATTGTCGATATTAGAAACACCTGGTCTTAATTACACTTTAATTGGCCACCCCTGTGCCACTGATATTGCTGATAAGGCACTCCTGGTCCTAATTAGCCTTGATTGGCCACACCTATGACACTGAAATTGCTGATTAGGCGTCCTGGTCCTAATTACCTTGATTAGCCACGCCCGTGACACAGAAATGCTGATTAGGCACTCCTGGGTCCTAATCAGCCTTGATTGGCCACACCACCTGTGAAAGTGAAGTTGCTGATTTGGCCCGCCTGGTCCTAAAGAGTCTTGATTGTCCAAACCTATGACACTGAAATTGCTGATTAGGTGCGTCTCTTTCTAATTAGCATTGACTGGCCACACCTGTGTCACTGAAATTGCTAATTTGAAACACCTGGTCCTAATTACTCTTGATTTTCCACACCTGTGACACTGAGAGAGATAATTAGAAACATCTGGTTCTAATAATCCTTGATTTTCACTAAATAGAAACACCTGGTCGTAAGTAGCCTTGATTGTCCACACCTGTGTCACTGAAATTGCTAATTGGAAACACCTGCTCCTAATTAGCCTTGATTGTCGCAAATTAGAAACACCTGGTCCTAATTGAATTAATTGTCCACACCTGTGTCACTGAAATGGCTGATTAGAACACCTGGTATGAAATAGCTTGATGGCCACATCTGTGCCGCTGAAATTGCTGATTAGGCACACCTGGTCCGAAATAACCTTGATTGGCCACATCTGTGCCAATGAACTTGCTGTTAGTCGTGCCTAGTCCTAATTAGCATTAATTGGCCACACTGTGCCACTGAAACTGCTAATTATTCGCACCTGGTCCTAATTACCCTTGATTGTCCACACCTGTGTCACTGATATTGCTGATTAGACGAACCTGATCCAAATTAGCCTTGATTGTCCACAACTGTGTCACTGAAATTGCTGAATAGATGTACCTGGTACTAATTAGCCTTGATTGGCCACACCTGTGCACTGAAATTGCTGATTAGGTGCGCCTGGTCTAATTCACCTTGATTGGCCCACCTGTGCAAGTGAATTTGCTGATTTGGCCCGGCTGCTCCTACTGAGCCTTGATTGTCCAACTATGACACTGAAATTGCTGATTATGCGTGCCTCTTTCTAATTAGCCTTGACTAGCACACCTGTGTCATGAATTGCTAATTCAAAACACCTGGTCCTAATTACCCTTGATTTTCCACACCTGTGACACTGAAAATGATAATTAGAAACATCTGGATCTAATAATCCTTGATTTTCACTAAATAGAAACACCTGGTTGTAAGTAGCCTTGATTGTTCACACCTGTGTCACTGAAATTGCTAATTGGAAACACCTGTTCCTCATTAGCCTTGATTGTCACAAATTAGAAACACCTGGTCCTAATTAGAATTAATTGTCCACACCTTGTCACTGGACATTGCTAATTGGAAACACCTGGTCCTAATTAGCCTTGTTTGGCCACACCTGTGTCACTGAAATTGTTAATTAGACGCAACCTGGTCCGAAATAGCCTTGATTGGGCACATCTGTGCCAATGAAATTGCTGATAGGCACACGTCGTCCTAATTAGCATTAATTGGCCACACCTGTGCCACTGAAATGTGATTATTCACACCTGGTTCTAATTATCCTTGATTGTCCACACCTGTGTCACTGATATTGCTGATTAGACGAACCTGGTCCAAATTAGGCCTTGATTGTCCACAACTGTGTCACTGAAATTGCTGAGTAGATGTACCTGGTTCTAATTAGCCTTGATTGTCCACAACTGTGCCACTGGAAATTGGTGATTAGGCGCGCCTGGTCCTAATTAGCCTTGATTGGCCACACCTGTGACACTGAAATTGCTGAGTAGGCGTGCCTGGTCCTCATTAGCCTTCATTGGCACACCTGTGTCATGATAATATCTAATTTGAAGCACCTGGTCCTAATGAGCCTTGATGTCCACACCTGTGTCACTGAAATTGCTAATTAGAAAAAACTGGGGCCTAATTACACTTGATTGGACCACACCTGTGTCCACTGAAATGTTATTTAGAGCACCTGTTTCCTAATTAGCTTGATGGGCCACACCTCTGTGACTGAAATGGCTAATTAGAAGCACCTGTTGCTAATTATCCTTGATTGGCTGCAACTTTGCCCCTGAAATTGCTGATTGGCTCGCTTCATCCTAATTAGTCCTGATTGGCCACACCTGTGCCAGTGAAATGGCTGATTCGGTGCGCCTGGTTTTAATTTGCCTTGATTGGCCACACCCTTAAAACTGAAATGGCTGATTAGGCGCTCCTGGTCCTAATTAGCCTTGATTGGCCCCACCTGTGTCACTGAAATTGTTAACTGGATACACCTGGTTCTAATTAATCTTGATTGTTGCTAATTAGAAACACCTGGTCCTAATTAGAATTAATTGTCCACATCTGTGTCATTCACATTGCTAATTAGACGCACCTGGTCCGAAATAGCCTTGATTGGGCACATCTGTGCCAATGAAATTGCTGATTAGGCGGGCCTCGTCCTAATTAGCATTAATTGGCCACACCTGTGCCACTGAAACTGCTGATTATTCGCACCTGGTCCTAATTACCCTTGATTGTCCACACCTGTGTCACAGATATTGCTGATTAGATGTACCTGGTTCTAATTAGCCTTGATTGTCCACAACTGTGTCACTGAAATTGCTGATTAGATGTACCTGGTTCTAATTAGCCTTGATTGTCCACAACTGTGCCACCGAAATTGGTGATTAGGCGCGCCTGGTCCTAATTAGCCTTGATTGGCCTCACCTGTGCCACTGAAATTGCTGATTAGGCGTGCCTGGTCCTAATTAGCCTTGATTGGCCACGCCTGTGACGTAGAAATTGCTGATTAGACGCACCTGGTCCAAAATAGCCTTGATTGGCCACACCTGTGACACTGAAATTGCTAACTGGAAACACCTGGTTCTAATTAATCTTGATTGTCACTAATTAGAAACACCTGGTCCTAATTAGAATTAATTGTCCACATCTGTGTCATTCACATTGCTAATTAGAAGCACCTGGTACTAATTAGCCTTAATTGGCCATATGCGTTTCACTGAAATTGCTAATTAGACGCATCTGGTCCTAATTAGCCTTGATTGGCCACATAAGTGCGACTGAAATTGCAGATTAGGCCCGCCTGGTCCTAATTAGCCTTGATTGGCCACATCTGTGCCACTGAAATTGCCGATTAGGCACCCCTGATTCTAATTAGCCTTGATTGGCCACACCTTTGCTACTGAAATTGCTGATTAGTGGTTCTGAGTGCTAATTAGCCTTAATTTCGCTAATTGGAAACACATGATCCTAATTATCCTTGATTGGCCACACCTGTGCCACTGAAATTACTGATTATGCACTCCTGTTCCTAATTCGCCTTGATTGGCCACACCAGTGCCACTCAAATTGCTAATTAGAAACACCTGGTCCGAATTAGCCTTGATTGGCCACACCTGTGTCACTGAAATTCATAATTAGAAACATCTGGTCCTAATTAGCCTTGATTGTCGGTAATTAGAAACTCCTCGTCCTAATTAGCCTTTATTGTCCACACCTGTGTCACTGAATTGATAATTAGAAACACCTGGTCCTAATTAGCCTTGATTGTCCACACCTGTGTCACTGAAATTGATAATTAGAAACATCTGGTCCTAATTAACCTTGATTGTCCACACATATGTCCTGAAATTGCTATTTACACGCACCTGGTCCGAAAATAGCCTTGATTGAAGATACCTGTGTCATTGAAATTGCTAATTATTTGCACCTGGTCATAATTAGCCTTGATTGGCCACACCTGTGCCACTGAAATTGCTAATTAGAAACACCTGGTCCTAATTAGTTTTGTTTGGCCACACCTGTGCCAATGAAATTGCTGATAAGGCGCACCTGGTCATAATTAGCGTTGACTGGACACACCTGTGCCACTGAAATTGCTAACTGGAAACACCTGGTTCTAATTAATCTTGATTGTCACTAATTAGAAACACCTGGTCCTAATTAGAATTAATTGTCCACATCTGTGTCATTCACATTGCTAATTAGAAGCACCTGGTCCTAATTAGCCTTAATTGGCCATATGCGTTTCACTGAAATTGCTAATTAGACGCACCTGGTCCTAATTAGCTAGATTGGCCACACCTGTATCACTGAAATTGCTAATTAGACGCACGTAGTCCGAAGTATCCTTGATTGGCTACACCTGTGTCACTGAAATTGCTGATTAGGCACTCCTGGTGCCAGGTCCTAATTGGCCTTGATTGGCCACACCTGTGTCACTGAAATTGATAATTAGACGCACGTGTCCTAATTAGCCTTGATGGCCCCACCTGTGTCATTGAAATAGCTAATTAGACGCACCTGGTCCGAATTAGCATTGATTGGCCACACCTGTATCACTGAAATTGCTGATTAGGCACGCCTGGTCCTAATTAGCTTTGGTTGGCTACACCTGTGTCACTGAAATGGCTGATTAGGTGTGCCTGGTTCTAATTAGACTTGATTGGCCACACCTGTGCAACAGAAATTGATGATTAGGTGCGCATGGTCCTAATTAACCTTGATTAGCCACACCTTGGCCACTGAAATTGCTGATTAGTGGTGCCTGGTGCTAATTAGCCTTGATTTCGCTAATTGGAAACACATGATCCTAATTAGCCTTGATTTGCCACACCTGTGCCACTGAAATTGCTGATTATGCGTACCTGTTCCTAATTAGCTTTGATTGGCCACACCTGTACCACTGAAAGTGCTGATTAGGTGCGCCAGGTCCTAATTGGCCTTGATTGGCCACACCTGTGTCACTGAAATTGATAATTAGACGCACGTGTCCTAATTAGCCTTGATGGCCCCACCTGTGTCATTGAAATAGCTAATTAGACGCACCTGGTCCGAATTAGCATTGATTGGCCACACCTGTATCACTGAAATTGCTGATTAGGCACGCCTGGTCCTAATTAGCTTTGGTTGGCTACACCTGTGTCACTGAAATTGCTGATTAGGCACTCCTGGTCCTTATTAGCCTTGTTTGGCCACACCCCTGCCAATGAAATTGCTGATTAGGCACACCAGATTCTAATTAGCCTTTATGGGCCACAACTGTGCCACTGAAATTGCTAATTCTGCACGCCTCATCCTAATTAGCCTTAATTGGCCACACCTGTGCCAATGAAATGGCTGATTGGGCGCAACTGGTCCCAATAAGCCTTGATTGGCCACACCTGTGCCACTGAAATTGCTGATTAGGTGCGCCTGGTTCTAATTACCTTGATTGGCCATGCCCTTGAAACTGAAATGGCTGATTAGGCGCTCCTGGTCCTAATTAGGTTTGATTGGTCATACCTGTTCCACTAAAATGGCTGATTAGGCTCCCCTGGTCCTAATTAGCCTTAATTGTTCAACGTGTGTCACTAAAATTGCTAATTAGTAACACCTGGTCCTAATTAGCCTTAATTGTCCATACCTGTGTCACTAAAATTGGTAATTAGAAACACCTGGTCCTAATTAGCCTTGGTTGTCCACATTTCTGACACTCTAATTGCTAATAAAGCAAGCCTGGACCTAATTAATCTTGATTGCTGACACCTGTGCTACTGAAATTGCTGAATAGAAACACCTGGTGCTAATGAGCCTTGATTGTCTCTAATTAGAACAACCTGGTCCTAATTAGCCTTGATTGGCCACACCTGTGCCACTGAAATTCCTGATTAGCTACGCCTGGTCCTAATTAGACTTGATTGGCCACAGCTGTGCCACGGAAATGGCTGATTAGGCACGCCTGGTCCTAATTATACTTGATTGGCCACACCTCTGACACAAAAATTGCTGTTTAGACACGCC
Organism: Typhlomys cinereus; assembly: GCA_023101885.1. Classification (NCBI taxonomy): domain Eukaryota; kingdom Metazoa; phylum Chordata; class Mammalia; order Rodentia; family Platacanthomyidae; genus Typhlomys; species Typhlomys cinereus. The sequence goes on along the minus strand of JALPQD010000936.1, from coordinate 192,848 downwards.
TGGTCCTAACTAGCCTTGATTGGCCACACTTGTGCCACTGAAATTGCTAATTATGAGTGCCTCATCCTAATTAGCCTTAAGTGGCCACACCTGTGCCACTGAAATTGCTGATTAGGCACGCTTCATCCTAATTAGCCTTGATTGGCCACACCTGTGCCACTGAAATTGCTGATTGGGCGCAACTGGTCCTAATAAGCCTTGATTGGCCACACCTGTACTTCTGAAAGGGATGATTAATTGCGCCTGGTTCTAATTAGCCTTGATTGGGCATGCCCTTGAAACTGAAATGGATGATTAGGCGCTCCTGGTCCTAAATAGGCTTGATTGGCCACACGTGTGTCACTAAAATAGCTAATTAGACACACCTGGTCCTAATTAGCCTTGATTGCCCACACCTGTGTCATTAAAATAGCTAATTAGACGCATCTGGCCCTAATTAGTCTTGATTGGCCACACCCGTGTCACTGAAATTGCTAATTAGACGCACCTGGTCTGAATTAGCATTGATTGGCCACACCTGTTAAACTGAAATTGTTGATTAGGCGCTCCTGGTCCTTATTAGCCTTAATTGGCCACACCCCTGCCACTGAAATTGCTGATTAGGCGCACCTGATCAAAATTAGCCTTGATTGGCCACATGTGCGTCACTAAAATAGCTAATTATATGAACCTGGTCCTAATTAATCTTGATTGGCCACACCTGTGTCAGTGAAATTGCTAATTAGAAGCAACTGGTCCTAATTAGCCTTGATTAGTCACACCTGTGCTACTGAAAATGATGATTTGGGGCACCAGGTCCTAATTAGCCTTGATTGGCCACACCTGTGACACCGAAATTTCTGATTAGGCTTGCCTGGGACCTAATTAGCCTTGATTGGCCACACCTGTGCCACTGAAATTGCTAATTAGAAGCACCTGTTCCTAATTAGCTTTGATTGTCGCTAATTAGAAGCAGGTGGTCGTATGTAGCCATGATTGTCCACACTTGTGTCACTGAAATTGCTAATTGGAAACACCTGGTCCTAATTAACCTTGACTGTCGCTAATTAGAAACACCTGGTCCAAATTAGAATTGATTGTCCACATCAGTGTCACTGAAATTACTATTTAGAAACACCTGGTCCTATTTTGCCTTGATTGTCCACACCTGTGGCACTGCAATTGCTGATTAGATGCGACTGGTTCTAATTAGCATTGATTGGCCACACCTGTGCCACTGAAATTGCTGATTAGGCATGCCTGATCCTAATTACATTTGATTGGCGAAAGCTGTGCCACGGAAATTGCTGATTAGGCGTGTCTGGTCCTAATTAGCCTTGATTGGCCAAACTTGTGCCACTGAAATTGCTGATTACGCGTGTCTGGTCCTGATTTGCCTTCATGGCCACACCGGTGCTACTGTAATTGCTGATTAGGCATGCCTGGTCCTAATTAGTCTTGATTGGCCTCACCTGTGCCACTGAAATTGCTGATTAGGTATGCCTGGTCCTAATTGTCCTTCATTGGCCACACCGGTGCCACGTAAATTGTTGATGAGGCGCGCATGGTCCTAATTAGCTTTGATTGGCTGCACCTGTGTTGCTGAAATTGCTAATTAGAAACACCTGGTGCTAATTAGCCTTAGTTTTCGCTAATTAGAAACACGTGGTCCTAATTGGCCTTGATTGTCCACACCTGTTTCACTGAAAATGTTGATTAGGCTCGCCTGGTCCTAATTAGCCTTGATTGGCCACACCTGTGCCACTGAAATTGCTGATTACGCGTGCGTGGTCCTGATTTGCCTTCATGGCCACATCGGTGCTACAGAAATTGCTGATTAGGCACGCCTGGTCCTAATTAGCCTTGATTGGCCACTCGTGTGCCACTGAAATTGCTGATTAGAAATGCCTGGTCCTAATTAGCATTGATTGTCAATAATTAGAAACACCTGGTCCTAATTAGCCTTGATTGGCCAAACCTGTGCTACTGAAATTGCTGATTAGAAACATCTGGTCCTACTTAGCCTTGATTGGCCACACCTGTGCCAGAGAAATTGCTGATTGGGCACGCCTGGTCTTAATTACACTTCATTGGTCACCCCTGTGCCACTGAAATTGCTGACAAGAAACACCTGGTCCTAATTAGCCTTGGTTGGCCACACCTCTGACACTCTAATTGCTAATAAAGCAAGCCTGGGCCTAATTAATCTTGATTGCCAACACTTGTGCTACTGAAATTGCTGAATAGAAACACTTGGTGCTAATTAGCCTTGATTGTCTCTAATTAGAAACACCTGGTCCTAATTAACCTTGATTGGCCACACCTGTGCCCCTGAAATTGCTGATAAGGAACGCATGATCCTAATTAGCCTTGGTTGGCCACACCTATGCCACTGAAATTGCTGATAAGGCACGGCTGGTCCTAATTAGCTTTGATTGGCCACACCTGTGCCACTGAAATTACTGAGTAAGCATGCCTGGTCCTAATTAGCCTTGATTGGCCACACATGTGCCAATGAAATTGCTGATTAGGGGTACCTGGTGGTAATTAGCCTTGATTTCGCTAATTGGAAACACATGATCCTAATTAGCCTTGATTTACCACACCTGTGCCACTGCAATTGCTGATTAGACGCCCCTGGTCCAATTTAGCCTTGATTGGCCACATCTGTGGCACTGAAATTGCGGATTAGAAGCTCCTGGTGCTATTTAGCCTTGACTGGCCACACCTGAGGCACTGCGATTGCTTATTAGACGCGCCTGGTCCAATATAGCCTTGATAGGCCACATCTGTGGCACTGAAATTGCGGATTAGAAGTTCCTGGTACTATTTAGCCTTCACTGGCCACACCTGTGCTACTGAAATTGCTTCTTGGGCTAGCCTGGTCCTAATTAGCCTTCACTGGCCACAAGTGTGCCACTGAAAGTGCTGATTAGGTGTGCCAGGTCCTAATTGGCCTTCATTGGCCAAACCTCTGCCACTGAAATTGCTGATTAGGCGCGCCTGGTCCTAATTAGTCTTGATTGGCCTCACCTGTGCCACTGAAATTGCTGATTAGGCATGCCTGGTCCTAATTGTCCTTCATTGGCCAAACTGGTGCCACGTAAATTGTTGATGAGGCACGCATGGTCCTAATTAGCTTTGATTGGCCGCACCTGTGTTGCTGAAATTGCTAATTAGAAACACCTGGTGCTAATTAGTCTTAGTTTTCGCTAATTAGAAACACGTGATCCTAATTGGCCTTGATTGTCCACACCTGTTTCACTGAAAATGCTGATTAGGCGTTCCTGGTCCTAATTAGCCTTGATTGGCCACACCTGTGCCACTGAAATTGCTGATTAGTTCTGCCTGGTCCTAATTAGCCTTGACTGGCCACACCTGTGGCACTGCAATTGTTGATTAGACGCGCCTGGTCCAATATAGCCTTGATAGGCCACATCTTTGGCACTGAAATTGCAGATTAGAAGCTCCTGGTACTATTTAGCCTATACTGGCCACACCTGTGCCACTGAAATTGATTATTGGGCTAGCCTGCTCCTAATTAGCCTTCACTGGCCACACCTGTGCCACTGAAAGTGCTGATTAGGTGCGCCAGGTCCTAATTGGCCTTGATTGGCCAAACCTCTGCCACTGAAATTGCTGATTAGGCGTGCCTGGTCCTAATTAGTCTTGCTTGACCTCACCTGTGCCACTGAAATTGCTGATTAGGCATGCCTGGTCCTAATTGTCCTTCATTAGCCCCACAGGTGCCATGTAAATTGTTGATGAGGCACACATGGTCCTAATTAGCTTTGATTGGCCGTACCTGTTTTGCTGAAATTGCTAATTAGAAACACCTGGTGCTAATTAGCCTTAGTTTTCGCTAATTAGAAACACGTGGTTCTAATTGGCCTTGATTGTCCACACTTGTTTCACTGAAACTGCTGATTAGGCGCTCCTGGTCCTGATTAGCCTTGATTGGCCACACCTGTGGCAGTGAAATTGCTGAGTGGCGGGCCTGGTCCTAATTACACTTGATTGGCCACAGGTGTGCCACTGAAATTGCTGATTAGGTACGCCTGGCGCTAATTAGCCTTGATTGTCGATAATTAGAAACACCTGGTCCTAATTAGTGTTGATTGGCCAAACCTGTGCCACTGAAATTGCTGGTTATGTGAGCCTGATCCTAATTAGCCTTGATTGGCCACACCTGTGCACCTGAAGTTGCTGATTAGGCCTGCCTGGCCCTAATTTGCCTTGATTGGTCACACCTGTGCCACTGAAATTGCTGATAAGGCGCGCCTGGTCCTAATTGGCCTTGATTGGCCACACCTGTGCCGCTAAAATTGCTGATTATGGTTGCCTGGTGGTAATTAGCCTTGATTTTTGCTAGTTAGAAATGCATGAAGTTAATTACCTGTGGTTGGCCACACCCGTGCCACTGGAATTGCTGAATAAACGTGCTGGGTCCTAATTAGCCTTGACTGGCCACACCTGTGCCACTGAAATTGCTGATTAGACCCGCCTGGTCCTATTTAGCCTTGTTTGGCCACCACTGTGCCACTGAAATTGCTGATTAGGTGCGCCTGGTGCTAATTAGCCTTGATATTCGCTAATTGGAAAAACATGATCCTAATTAGCCTTGGTTGGCCACTCGTGTGCCACTGAAATTGCTGATTATTAATGCCTGGTGCTAATTAGCCTTGATTGTCGATAATTAGAAACACCTGGTCCTAATCAGGCTTGATTGGCCACACCTGTGCCACAGAAATTGATGATTAGGTTCGCCTGGTCCTCATTAGACTTGGTTGGCCAGAGCTGTGCCACTGAAATTGCTGATTACTCGAGACTGGTCCAAATTAGCCTTGATTGGCCACATTTGTGCCTCTGAAATTGCTGATTACAAAATCCTGGTCCTAATTTGCCTTGATTGGACACACCTGTGCCAATGAAATTGCTGATTAGGTGTGCCTGGTCCTAATTAGCCTTGATGGCCACACGTGTGCCACTGAAAGTGCTGATTAGGGGTGCCTGGTGCTCATTAGCCTTGATTTTCGCTCATTGGAAACACATGATCCTAATTAGCCTTGGTTGGCCACACCAATGCCACTGAAATTGCTGATTATGCGCTCCTGGTCCTAATTAGCCCTGATTGGCCACACCCCTGCCACTGAAATTGCTCATTAGGCGCACCTGATCATAATTCGGCTTGATTGGCCACACCTATGTCACTAAAATAGCTAATTAGACGCACCTGGTCCTAATTAGTCTTGATTGGCCACACCTGTGTCACTGAAATTGCAAATTAGAAGCTACTGGTCCTAATTAGCCTTGATTAGTCACACCTGTGCCACTGAAAATGATGATTTGGGGCGCCAGGTCCTAATTAGCCTTAATTGTCCACACCTGTGTCACTGAAAGTGATAATTAGAAACATCTGGTCCTAATTAGCCTTGATTGTCGCTAATTAGAAGCAGCTGGTCGTAGGTAGCCTTGATTGTCCACACCTGTGTCACTGAAATTGCTAATTGGAAACACCTGATCCTAATTAGCCTTGATTGTCCACACCTGTGTCACTGAAAATGATAATTAGACGCACGTGTCCTAATTAGCCTTGATGGCCCCACCTGTGTCATTGAAATAGCTAATTAGACGCACCTGGTCCGAATTAGCATTGATTGGCCACACCTGTATCACTGAAATTGCTGATTAGGCACGCCTGGTCCTAATTAGCTTTGGTTGGCCACACCTGTGCCACTGAAATTGCTGATTAGGCATGCCTGTTCCTAATTAGCCTTCATTGACCACATCTGTGCCATTGAAATTGGTGATTAGGCGGGCCTGGTCCTAATTAGCATTGATTGGCCACACCTGTGCTACCGAAATTTCTGAATAGGAACACCTGGTGCTAATTAGCCTTGATTGTCTCTAATTAGAAACACCTGGTCCTAATTAACCTTGATTGGCCATACCTGTGCCACTGAAATTGCTGATTAGGAAAGCATGATCCTAATTAGCCTTGGTTGGCCACACCTATGCCACTGAAATTGCTGATAAGGCACGGCTGATCCTAATTAGCCTTGATTGGCCACACCTGTGCAACTGAAATTACTGAGTAAGTGTGCCTGGTCCTAATTAGCCTTGATTGGCCAAACCTATGCGATTGAATTTGCTGATTATATAGGCCTGGTGCTAATTACCCTTGATTGTCGATAATCAGAAACACCTCGTCCTAATTAGCCTTGATTGGCAACACCTGTGCCACTGAAATGGCTGATTAGGCGTGCCTGATCCTAATTAGCCTTGATTGGCCACATTTGTGCCACTGAAATTGCTTATTAGAAGGTCATGGTCCTAATCAGCCTTGATTGACCACACCTGTGCCACTGAAGTTGCTGATTAGGCGTGCATGGTCCTAATTAGCCTTGATTGGCCACAACTGTGCACTTAAATTGCTGATTAGGGGTGCCTGGTGCTAATTAGCCTTCATTTTCACTAATTGGAAACACATGATCCTAATTAGCCTTGGTTGGCCACACCTGTGCCACTGAAATTGCTAATTAGGCGTGCCTGGTCCTAATTGTCTTTCATGGGCTATAGTGGTGCCACGGAAATTGCTGATGAGGCGCGCCTGGTCCTAATTAGCCTTCATTGGTCACACGTGTTCCACTGAAATTGCTGATTAGAAACGCCTGGTGCTAATTAGCCTTGATTGTCAATAATTAGAAACACCTGGTCCTAATTAGCCTTGATTGACCACATCTTTACCACTGAAATTGCTCACTAGACGCACCCGGTCCGCGTTAGCCTTGATTTGCTACACCTGTGTCACTGAAAATGCTAATTAGGAGCTCCTGGTCCGAATTAGCCTTGATTGGCCACTCCCTTGCCTCTGAAGTTGCTGATTAGGCACGACTGGTCCTAATTAGCCTTGATATGCCACACCTGTGCAACTGAAGTTGCTGATTCGGCATGCCTCGTCCTAATTAGCCTTGATGGGACACACCTGTGTCACTGAAAATGCTAATTAGACGCACCATGTCCGAATTAGCCTTGATTGGCCACACCCATGTCACTGAACTTGCTCATTAGACGCACCTGGTCTGAATTAGCATTGATTGGCAACACCTGTTAAACTGAAATTGCTGATTAGGTGCCCCTGGTCCTTATTAGCTTTGATTGGCCAGACCCCTGCCACTGAAATTGCTGATTAGGCATGCCTGATCAAAATTAGCCTTTATTGGCCACACCTGAGTAAGTAAAATATATAATTAGACGCACCTGGTCCTAATTAGTCTTGATTGCCACACCTGTGTCACTGAAATTGCTAATTAGATGCAACTGGTCCTAATTAGCCTTGATTAGTCACACCTGTGCCACTGAAAATGATGATTTGGGGCGCCAGGTCCTAATTAGCCTTAATTGTCCACACCTGTGTCACTGAAATTGCTAATTAGAAACATATGGTCCTAATTAGCCTTGATTGTCGCTAATTAGAATCAGCTGGTCGTAAGTAGCCTTGATTGTCCACACCTGTGTCACTGAAATTGCTAATTGGAAACACCTCGTCCTAATTAGCCTTGACTGTCGCTAATTAGAAACACCTGGTCCTAATTAGAATTGATTGTCCACATCGGTGTCACTGAAATTACTAATTAGAAACACCTGGTCCTATTTTGCCTTGATTGTCCACACTTGTGTTAGTGAAGTTGCTAATTAGACGCACCTGGTTCTAATTAGCCTTGATTGGCCACACCTGTGTCACTGAAATTGCTAGTGAGACGCACCTGGTCTTAATTATCCTTGATTGGCCACACCTGGGTCACTGAAAGTGGTAATTAGATGCACCTGGTCCAAATTAGCTTTGAATAGCCACACCTGTGCCCCTGAAATGGCTGATTAGGTGCGTGTGGTTCTAATTAGCCTTGATTGGCCACACCTGTGCTGCAGAAATTGATGATGAGGTGCGTCAGGTCCTAATTAGCCTTGATTGGTCACACCTTTGAAATGGAAATTGCTGATCTGTCGTGCCTGTAACTAATTAGCCTTGAATGGCCACACCCGTGCCACTGAAATTGCTGATTATGTGCACCTGGTCCTAATTAGCCTTGATTGGCCACATCTTTGTCACTGAAATTGCTAATTAGATGCACCTGGTGCTAATTAGCCTTGATTGGCCACATCATTACCACTGAAATTGCTTACTAGACGCACTTGGTCCGAATTAGCCATGACTTGCTACACCTGTGTCACTGAAATTGCTAATTAGGAGCTCCTGGTCCGAATTAGTCTTGATTGGCCACACCTGTGCAACTGAAGTTGCTGATTAGGCATGCCTGGTCCTAATTAGCCTTGATATGCCACACCTGTGCAACTGAAGTGGCTGAATCACCACGCCTCATCCTAATTAGCCTTGCTTGGCCACACCTGTGTAACTGAAAATGCTAATTAGAAGCACCTGGTCCGCATTAGCCTTGATTGGCCATACCCGTGTCACTGAAATTGCTAATTAGAAGCACGTGGTCCGAATTAGCCTTGATTAGCCACACCTGTTAAACTGAAATTGCTGATTATGCGCTCCTGGTCCTTATTAGCCTTCATTGGCCACACCCCTGCCACTGAAATTGCTGATTAGGCGCGCCTGATCATAATTAGGCTTGATTGGCCACACCTATGGCACTAAAATAGCTAGTTAGACGCACCTGGTCCTAATTAGTCTTGATTGGCCACACCTGTGGAACTGAAATTGCAAATTAGAAGCTACTGGTCCTAATTAGCCTTGATTAGTCACACCTGTGCCACTGAAAATGATGATTTTGGGCGCCAGGTCCTAATTAGCCTTAATTGTCCACACCTGTCTCACTGAAAGTGATAATTAGAAACATCTGGTCCTAATTAGCCTTGATTGTCGCTAATTAGAAGCAGCTGGTCGTAGGTAGCCTTGATTGTCCACACCTGTGTCACTGAAATTGCTAATTGGAAACACCTGATCCTAATTAGCCTTGATTGTCCACACCTGTGTCACTGAAATTGATAATTAGACGCACATGTCCTAATTAGCCTTGATGGCCCCACCTGTGTCATTGAAATAGCTAATTAGACAGACTTGGTCCGAATTAGCATTGATTGGCCACACCTGAATCACTGAAATTGCTGATTAGGCACGCCTGGTCCTAATTAGCTTTGGTTGGCCACACCTGTGCCACTGAAATTGCTGATTAGGCATGCCTAGTCCTAATTAGCATTGAATGGCCACACCTGTGCCACTGAAACTGCTGATTATTTGCTCCTGGACTAATTAGCCTTGATTGTCCACACCTGTGTCACTACAGTTGCTGATTAGATACACCTGTTTCTAATTAGCCTTGATTGTCCACAATTGTGTCACTGAAATTGCTAATTACACGTACCTGGTCCTAATTATTCTTGATTATCCAATCCTGTGTCACTGAAATTGCTAATTAGAAACACCTGGTCCTAATTAGTATTGAATGGCCACACCTGTGCCACTGAAACTGCTGATTATTTGCACCTGGACTAATTAGCCTTGATTGTCCACACCTGTGTCACTACAGTTGCTGATTAGATGCACCTGGTTCTAATTAGCCTTGATTGTCCACAATTGTGTCACTGAAATTGCTAATTACACGTACCTGGTTTTAATTATTCTTCATTATCCACACCTGTGTCACTGAAATTGCTAATTAGAAACACCTGGTCCTAATTAGCATTGATTGGCCACACCTGTGTCACTGAAATAGCTAATTAGAAGCACCTGGTCCTAATTAGCCTTGACTGTCGCTAATTAGAAAAACCTGGTCCTAATTAGAATTGATTGTCCACATCAATGTCACTGAAATTACTAATTAGAAACACCTGGTCCTATTTTGTTGTCCACACCTGTGTTAGTGAAGTTGCTAATTAGATGCACCTGGTTCTAATTAGCCGATTGGCCACACCTGTGTCCCTGAAAGTGGTAATTAGATGTCACTGGTCCAAATTAGCCTTGATTAGCCACACCTGAGCCACTGAAATGGCTGATTAGGTGTGCCTGGTTCTAATTTGACTTGATTGGCCACACGTGTGCAACAGAAGTTGATGATTAGGTGCGTCAGGTCATAATCAGCCTTGATAGGTCACACCTTTGAAATGGAAATTGCTGATCTTTCATGCCAGTACCTAATTAGCCTTGAATGGACACACCTGTGTCACTGAAATGGCTGATTAGGTGCGCCTGGTTCTAATTAGACTTGATTGGCCACACCTGTGCAACAGAAATTGATGATTAGGTGCGCATGGTCCTAATTAGCCTTGATTAGCCACACCTTGGCCACTGAAATTGCTGATTAGTGGTGCCTGGTGCTAATTAGCCTTGATTTCGCTAATTGGAAACACATGATCCTAATTAGCCTTGATTTGCCACACCTGTGCCACTGAAATCACTGATTATGCGTGCCTGTTCCTTATTAGCCTTGATTGGCCACACCTGCATGACTGAAATTGCTGATTAGTCCCGCCTGGTCCTAATTAGCCTTGATTGGCCACACCTGTGCCACTGCAATTGCTGATTAGATGCGCCTGGTCCAATTTAGCCTTGATTTGCCACAAGTGTGGCACTGAAATTGCGGATTAGAAGCTCCTGGTACTATTTAGCCTTGACTGGCCACACCTGTGCCATTGAAATTGATATTGTGCTAGCTTGGTCCTAATTAGCCTATACTGGCCACACCTGTGCCACTGAAAGTGCTGATTAGGTGCGCCAGGTCCTAATTGGCCTTGATTGGCCACACCTCTGCCACTGAAATGGCTGATTAGTCATGCCTGGTCCTAATTGTCCTTTATTGGCCACACCGGTGCCAAGTTAATTGTTTATGAGGTGCGCATGGTCCTCGTTAGCTTGGATTGGCCACACCTGTGCTGCTGAAATTGCTAATTAGAAACCTCTGGTGCTAATTACCCTTAGTTTTCGTTAATTAGAAACACGTGGTCCTAATTGGCCTTTATTGACCACACCCGTTTCACTGAAACTGCTGATTAGGCGCTCCTGGTCCTAATTAGCCTTGATTAGTCACACCTGTGCCACTGAAAATGATGATTTGGGGGCGGCAGGTCCTAATTAGCCTTAATTGCCCGCACCTGTGTCACTGAAATTGATAAATGGGAACATCTGGTCCTAATTAGCCTTGATTGTCACTAATTAGAATCAGCTGGTCGTAAGTAGCCTTGATTGGCCAGAACTGTGTCACTGAAAATGCTAATTAGGAGCTCCTGGTCCGAATTAGCCTTGATTGGCCACTCCCTTGCCTCTTAAGTTGCTGATTGGGCACGACTGGCCCTAATTAGCCTTGATATGCCACACCTGTGCAACTGAAGTTGCTGATTCGGCATGCCTCGTCCTAATTAGCCTTGATTGGCCACACCTGTGTCACTGAAAATGCTAATTAGACGTACCAAGTCCGAATTAGCCTTGATTGGCCACACCCATGTCACTGAACTTGCTAATTATATGCACCTGGTCCGAATTAGCCTTGATTGGCCACACCCGTGTCACTGAAAATGATGATTTGGGGCGCCAGGTCCTTATTAGCCTTGATTGGCCAGACCCCTGCCACTGAAATTGCTGATTAGGCACGCCTGATCATAATTAGGCTTGATTGGCCACACCTACGGCACTAAAATAGCTAATTAGACGCACCTGGTCCTAATTAGTCTTGATTGGCCACACCTGTGTCACTGAAATTGCTAATTAGATGCAACTGGTCCTAATTAGCCTTGATTAGTCATACCTGTGCCACTGAAAATGATGATTTGGGGCGCCAGGTCCTAATTAGCCTTAATTGTCCACACGTGTGTCACTTAAATTGATAATTAGAAACATATGGTCCTAATTAGCCTTGATTGTCGCTAATTAGAAACACCTGGTCCTATTTTGCCTTGATTGTCCACACCTGTGTTAGTGAAGTTGCTAATTAGACGCACCTGGTTCTAATTAGCCTTGATTGGCCACACCTGTGTCACTGAAATTGCTAGTGAGACGCACCTGGTCTTAATTATCCTTGATTGGCCACACCTGGGTCACTGAAAGTGGTAATTAGATGCACCTGGTCCAAATTAGCCTTGAATAGCCACACCTGTGCCACTGAAATGGCTGATTAGGTGCGTGTGGTTCTAATTAGCCTTGATTGGCCACACCTGTGCTGCAGAAATTAATGATGAGGTGCGTCAGGTCCTAATTAGCCTTGATTGGTCACACCATTGAAATGGAAATTGCTGATCTGTCGTGCCTGTAACTAATTAGCCTTGAATGGCCACACCCGTGCCACTGAAATTGCTGATTATGTGCACCTGGTCCTAATTAGCCTTGATTGGCCACATCTTTACCACTGAAATTTCTTACTAGACGCACTTGGTCCGAATTAGCCATGACTTGCTACACCTGTGTCACTGAAATTGCTAATTAGGAGCTCCTGGTCCGAATTAGTCTTGATTGGCCACACCTGTGCAACTGAAGTTGCTGATTAGGCATGCCTGGTCCTAATTAGCCTTGATATGCCACACCTGTGCAACTGAAGTTGCTGAATCGCCACGCCTCATCCTAATTAGCCTTGCTTGGCCACACCTGTGTCACTGAAATGCTAATTAGACGCACCTGGTCCGCATTAGCCTTGATTGGCCATACCCGTGTCACTGAAATTGCTAATTAGAAGCACGTGGTCCGAATTAGCCTTGATTAGCCACACCTGTTAAACTGAAATTGCTGATTATGCGCTCCTGGTCCTTATTAGCCTTCATTGGCCCCACCCCTGCCACTGAAATTGCTGATTAGGCGCGCCTGATAATTAGGCTTGATTGGCCACACCTATGGCACTAAAATAGCTAATTAGACACACCTGGTCCTAATTAGTCTTGATTGGCCACACCCGTGGAACTGAAATTGCAAATTAGAAGCTACTGGTCCTAATTAGCCTTGATTAGTCACACTTGTGCCACTGAAAATGGTGATTTGGGGCGCCAGGTCCTAATTAGCCTTAATTGTCCACACCTGTGTCACTGAAAGTGATAATTAGAAACATCTGGTCCTAATTAGCCTTGATTGTCGCTAATTAGAAGCAGCTGGTCGTAAGTAGCCTTGATTGTCCACACCTGTGTCACTGAAATTGCTAATTGGAAACACCTGAACCTAATTAGCCTTGATTGTCCACACCTGTGTCACTGAAATTGATAATTAGACGCACGTGTCCTAATTAGCCTTGATGGCCCCACCTGTGTCATTGAAATAGCTAATTAGACGCACCTGGTCTGAATTAGCATTGATTGGCCACACCTGTATCACTGAAATTGCTGATTAGGCACGCCTGGTCCTAATTAGCTTTGGTTGGCCACACCTGTGCCACTGAAATTGCTGATTAGGCATGCCTGTTCCTAATTAGCCTTCATTGGCCACATCTGTGCCATTGTTATTGCTGATTAGGCAGGCCTGGTCCTAATTAGCATTGAATGGCCACACCTGTGCCACTGAAACTGCTGATTATTTGCACCTGGACTAATTAGCCTTGATTGTCCACACCTGTGTCACTACAGTTGCTGATTAGATGCACCTGGTTCTAATTAGCCTTGATTGTCCACAATTGTGTCACTGAAATTGCTAATTACACGTACCTGGTCCTAATTATTCTTGATTATCCACACCTGTGTCACTGAAATTGCTAATTAGAAACACCTGGTCCTAATTAGCGTTGATTGGCCACACCTGTGTCACTGAAATAGCTAATTAGAAGCACCTGGTCCTAATTAGCCTTGACTGTCGCTAATTAGAAAAACCTGGTCCTAATTAGAATTGATTGTCCACATCAGTGTCACTGAAATTACTAATTAGAAACACCTGGTCCTATTTTGCCTTGATTGTCCACACCTGTGTTAGTGAAGTTGCTAATTAGATGCACCTGGTTCTAATTAGCCGATTGGCCACACCTGTGTCACTGAAAGTGGTAATTAGATGCCACTGGTCCAAATTAGCCTTGATTAGCCACACCTGTGCCACTGAAATGGCTGATTAGGTGCGCCTGGTTCTAATTAGACCTGATTGGCCACACTTGTGCAACAGAAATTGATGATTAGGTGCGTCAGGTCCTAATTAGCCTTGATAGGTCACACCTTTGAAATGGAAATTGCTGATCTTTCATGCCAGTACCTAATTAGCCTTGAATGGACACACCTGTGTCACTGAAATGGCTGATTAGGTGCGCCTGGTTCTAATTAGACTTGATTGGCCACACCTGTGCTACTGAAATTGATGATTAGGTGCGCATGGTCCTAATTAACCTTGATTAGCCACACCTTGGCCACTGAAATTGCTGATTAGTGGTGCCTGGTGCTAATTAGCCTTGATTTCGCTAATTGGAAACACATGATCCTAATTAGCCTTGATTTGCCACACCTGTGCCACTGAAATTGCTGATTATGCATACCTGTTCCTAATTAGCTTTGATTGGCCACACCTGTGCGACTGAAATTGCTGATTAGTCCCGCCTGGTCCTAATTGCGGATTAGAAGCTCCTGGTACTATTTAGCCTTGACTGGCCACACCTGTGCCACTGAAATTGATGTTGGGCTATCTTGGTACTAATTAGCCTATACTGGCCACACCTGTGCCACTGAAAGTGCTGATTAGGTGCGCCAGGTCCTAATTGGCCTTCATTGGCCACACCTCTGCCACTGAAATTGCTGATTAGGCGCGCCTGATCCTAATTAATCTTGATTGGGCACACCTGTGCCACTGAAATTGCTGATTAGGCATGCCTGGTCCTAATTGTCCTTCATTGGCCACACCGGTGCCATGTAAATTGTTGATGAGGCGCGCATGGTCCTCGTTAGTTTTGATTGGCCGTACCTGTGTTGCTGAAATTGCTAATTAGAAACACCTGGTGCTAATTACCCTTAGTTTTCGTTACTTAGAAACACGTGGTCCTAATTGGCCTTGATTGTCCACACCCGTTTCACTGAAACTGCTGATTAGGCGCTCCTGGTCTAATTAGCCTTGATTAGTCACACCTGTGCCACTGAAAATGATGATTTGGGGGCGCCAGGTCCTAATTAGCCTTAATTGTCCACACCTGTGTCACTGAAATTGATAAATAGGAACATCTGGTCCTAATTAGCCTTGATTGTCGGTAATTAGAATCAGCTGGTCGTAAGTAGCCTTGATTTGCTACACCTGTGTCACTGAAATTGCTAATTAGGAGCTCCTGGTCCGAATTAGCCTTGATTGGCCACTCCATTGCCTCTAAAGTTGCTGATTAGGCACGACTGGTCCTAATTAGCCTTGATATGCCACACCTGTGCAACTGAAGTTGCTGATTCGGCATGCCTCGTCCTAATTAGCCTTGATTGGCCACACCTGTGTCACTGAAAATGCTAATTAGACGCACCAAGTCCGAATTAGCCTTGATTGGCCACACCCGTGTCACTGAACTTGCTAATTAGACGCACCTGGTCTGAATTAGCATTGATTGGCCACACCTGTTAAACTGAAATTGCTGATTAGGCGCTCCTGGTCCTTATTAGCCTTGATTGTCCAGACCCCTGCCACTGAAATTGCTGATTAGGCACGCCTGATCATAATTAGCCTTTATTGGCCACACCTGAGTCACTAAAATATATAATTAGACGCACCTTGTCCTAATTAGTCTTGATTGGCCACATCTGTGTCACTGAAATTGCTAATTAGATGCAACTGGTCCTAATTAGCCTTGATTAGTCACACCTGTGCCACTGAAAATGATGATTTGGGGCGCCAGGTCCTAATTAGCCTTAATTGTCCACACGTGTGTCACTTAAATTGATAATTAGAAACATCTGGTCCTAATTAGCCTTGATTGTCGCTAATTAGAAACACCTGGTCCTAATTAGAATTGATTGTCCACATCGGTGTCACTGAAATTACTAATTAGAAACACCTGGCCCTATTTTGCCTTGATTGTCCACACCTGTGTTAGTGAAGTTGCTAATTAGACGCACCTGGTTCTAATTAGCCTTGATTGACCACACCTGTGTCACTGAAATTGCTAGTGAGACGCACCTGGTCTTAATTATCCTTGATTGGCCACACCTGGGTCACTGAAAGTGGTAATTAGATGCACCTGGTCCAAATTAGCCTTGAATAGCCACACCTGTGCCACTGAAATGGCTGATTAGGTGCGTGTGGTTCTAATTAGCCTTGATTGGCCACACCTGTGCTGCAGAAATTAATGATGAGGTGCGTCAGGTCCTAATTAGCCTTGATTGGTCACACCATTGAAATGGAAATTGCTGATCTGTCGTGCCTGTAACTAATTAGCCTTGAATGGCCACACCCGTGCCACTGAAATTGCTGATTATGTGCACCTGGTCCTAATTAGCCTTGATTGGCCACATCTTTACCACTGAAATTTCTTACTAGACGCACTTGGTCCGAATTAGCCATGACTTGCTACACCTGTGTCACTGAAATTGCTAATTAGGAGCTCCTGGTCCGAATTAGTCTTGATTGGCCACACCTGTGCAACTGAAGTTGCTGATTAGGCATGCCTGGTCCTAATTAGCCTTGATATGCCACACCTGTGCAACTGAAGTTGCTGAATCGCCACGCCTCATCCTAATTAGCCTTGCTTGGCCACACCTGTGTCACTGAAAATGCTAATTAGACGCACCTGGTCCGCATTAGCCTTGATTGGCCATACCCGTGTCACTGAAATTGCTAATTAGAAGCACGTGGTCCGAATTAGCCTTGATTAGCCACACCTGTTAAACTGAAATTGCTGATTATGCGCTCCTGGTCCTTATTAGCCTTCATTGGCCCCACCCCTGCCACTGAAATTGCTGATTAGGCGCGCCTGATCATAATTAGGCTTGATTGGCCACACCTATGGCACTAAAATAGCTAATTAGACGCACCTGGTCCTAATTAGTCTTGATTGGCCACACCCGTGGAACTGAAATTGCAAATTAGAAGCTACTGGTCCTAATTAGCCTTGATTAGTCACACCTGTGCCACTGAAAATGATGCTTTGGGGTGCCAGGTCCTAATTAGCCTTAATTGTCCACACCTGTGTCACTGAAAGTGATAATTAGAAACATCTGGTCCTAATTAGCCTTGATTGTCGCTAATTAGAAGCAGCTGGTCGTAAGTAGCTTGATTGTCCACACCTGTGTCACTGAAATTGATAATTAGACGCACATGTCCTAATTAGCCTTGATGGCCCCACCTGTGTCATTGAAATAGCTAATTAGACGCACCTGGTCCGAATTAGCATTGATTGGCCACACCTGTATCACTGAAATTGCTGATTAGGCACGCCTGGTCCTAATTAGCTTTGGTTGGCCACACCTGTGCCACTGAAATTGCTGATTAGGCATGCCTGTTCCTAATTAGCCTTCATTGGCCACATCTGTGCCATTGTTATTGCTGATTAGGCGGGCCTGGTCCTAATTACCATTGAATGGCCACACCTGTGCCACTGAAACTGCTGATTATTTGCACCTGGACTAATTAGCCTTGATTGTCCACACCTGTGTCACTACAGTTGCTGATTAGATGCACCTGGTTCTAATTAGCCTTGATTGTCCACAATTGTGTCACTGAAATTGCTAATTACACGTACCTGGTCCTAATTATTCTTGATTATCCACACCTGTGTCACTGAATTGCTAATTAGAAACACCTGGTCCTAATTAGCGTTGATTGGCCACACCTGTGTCACTGAAATAGCTAATTAGAAGCACCTGGTCCTAATTAGCCTTGACTGTCGCTAATTAGAAACACCTGGTCCTAATTAGAATTGATTGTCCACATCAGTGTCACTGAAATTACTAATTAGAAACACCTGGTCCTATTTGCCTTGATTGTCCACACCTGTGTTAGTGAAGTTGCTAATTAGATGCACCTGGTTCTAATTAGCCGATTGGCCACACCTGTGTCACTGAAAGTGGTAATTAGATGCCACTGGTCCAAATTAGCCTTGATTAGCCACACCTGTGCCACTGAAATGGCTGATTAGGTGCGCCTGGTTCTAATTAGACCTGATTGGCCACACTTGTGCAACAGAAATTGATGATTAGGTGCGTCAGGTCCTAATTAGCCTTGATAGGTCACACCTTTGAAATGGAAATTGCTGATCTTTCATGCCAGTACCTAATTAGCCTTGAATGGACACACCTGTGTCACTGAATTGGCTGATTAGGTGCGCCTGGTTCTAATTAGACTTGATTGGCCACACCTGTGCTACTGAAATTGATGATTAGGTGCGCATGGTTCTAATTAACCTTGATTAGCCACACCTTGGCCACTGAAATTGCTGATTAGTGGTGCCTGGTGCTAATTAGCCTTGATTTCGCTAATTGGAAACACATGATCCTAATTAGCCTTGATTTGCCACACCTGTGCCACTGAAATTGCTGATTATGCGTACCTGTTCCTAATTAGCTTTGATTGGCCACACCTGTGCGACTGAAATTGCTGATTAGTCCCACCTTATCCTAATTAGCCTTGATTGGCCACACCTGTGCCACTGCAATTGCTGATTAGACGCGCCTGGTCCAATTTAGCCTTGATTGGCCACATGTGTGGCACTGAAATTGCGGATTAGAAGCTCCTGGTACTATTTAGCCTTGACTGGCCACACCTGTGCCACTGAAATTGATATTGGGTTAGCTTGGTACTAATTAGCCTATAATGGCCACACCTGTGCCACTGAAAGTGCTGATTAGGTGCGCCAGGTCCTAATTGGCCTTCATTGGCCAAACCTCTGCCACTGAAATTGCTGATTAGGCGCGCCTGGTCCTAATTAATCTTGATTGGGCACACCTGTGCCACTGAAATTGCTGATTAGGCATGCCTGGTCCTAATTGTCCTTCATTGGCCACACCGGTGTCATGTAAATTGTTTATGAGGCGCGCATGGTCCTCGTTAGTTTTGATTGGCCGTACCTGTGTTGCTGAAATTGCTAATTAGAAACACCTCGTGCTAATTACCCTTAGTTTTCGCTAATTAGAAACACGTGGTCCTAATTGGCCTTGATTGTCCACACCTGTTTCACTGAAACTGCTGATTAGGCGCGTCTGGTCCAAATTAGCCTTAATTGGCCACACTTGTGCCACTGAAATTGCTGATTAGATGCGCCTAGTGCAAATTAGCCTTGGTTCGGCACACCTGTGGCAATGAAATTGGTGATTAGAAGCTCCTGGTACTAATTAGCCTTAAGTGGCCACACCTGTGTCTCAGAAATTGGTAAATAGAAACACCTGGAGCTAATTAGCCTTAGTTTTCACTGATTAGAAACACGTGGTCCTTGTTGACCTTGATTGGCCACACCTGTTTCACTGAAACTGTGATTAGGCGTGCCAGGTGCTTATTACCTTAGATTGGCCACACCTGTGCCACTGAAATTGCTGATTAGGTGCGCCTGGTCCTAATTAGCCTTGGTTGGCCACAGCTATGCCACGGAAATAGCTTATTAGGCGCTCCTGCTCCTAATTAGCCTGATTGGCTACATCTGTGCCACTGAAATTGCTGTTTAGGTGCGCCTGGTCCTAATTAGCCTTGATTGCCCACACCTGTGCCACTGAAATTGCTGAGTAGGTGTGCCTGGTCCTAATTAGCCTTGATTGGCCACACCTGTGCTACTGAAATGGCTGAATAGGAACACCTGGTTCTAATTAGACTTGATTGGCCACACCTGTGCAACAGAAATTGATGATTAGGTGCGCATGGTCCTAATTAGCCTTGATTAGCCACACCTTGGCCACTGAAATTGCTGATTAGTGGTGCCTGGTGCTAAGTAGCCTTGATTGCGCTAATTGGAAACACGTGATCCTAATTAGCCTTGATTTGCCACACCTGTGCCACTGAAATTGCTAATTAGAAACACCAGGTCCTAATTAGCATTGATGGTCGCTAATTAGAATCACCTGGTGTTAACTAGCCTTTATTCTGCACACCTGTGTCCCTGAAATTGCTAATTAGGAACACTTGGTCCAAATTAGCCTTGATTGTCCATACCTGTGTAACTGAAATTGCTAATTGGACGCACCTGATCCTAATTAGCCTTGATTGTCCACACCTATGTCACTGAAATTGCTAATTAGAAAAATCTAGTCCTAATTAGTCTTTATTTTCCATACGTGTGTCACTGAAATTGCTAATTAGACGCACATGATACTAATTTGCCTTGATTGGCCACACTTGTGTCACTGAAATTGCTATATAGAGGCACCTGGTCCTAATTAGCCTTGATTGTCCTAACCTGTGTCACTGAAATTGGAAATTAGATGCACCTGATCTTAAATAGCCTTGATTGGACACACCTGTGTCAGTGAAATTGCTAATAAGACCAACCTGGTCCTAATTAGACTTGATTGTCCACATGTATGTCACTGAAATTGCTAATTAGAATAACCTGGTCCTAACCAACCTTCATTGTCCCCACCTGTGTCACTAACATTGCTAATTAGAAACACCTGATCCTAATTAGGCTTGATTGTCGCCTATTAGGAAAACCTGGTCATATTTAGCCTTGATTGTCCACACCTGTGTCACTGAAAATGTTAATTAGAAACTCCTGGTGCAAATTAGGCTTGATTGGCCACAGCTGTGTCACTAAATTTGGTAATTAGAAGCACCTGGTCCTATTTATTCTTGATTGGCCACACGTGTGTAACAGAAATTGCTAATTAGATGCACCTGATCCTAATTAGCGTTGATTGGCCACAGCTGTGTCAATGAAATTGCTAATTAGATGAACCTGTTCCTTCTAAGCCTTGGTTGTCCCCACCTTTGTCACTGAAATTGATAATTAGAAACACCTGTTCCTAATTAACTTTGTTTGTCGCTTATTAGAAACACCTGGTCCAAGAAAGCGTTGATTGGTCACACCAGTGTCACTGAAGTTGCTAATTAGACACACGTGGTCCTAATTAGCCTTGATTGTCCACACCTGTGTCACTGAAATTGCTCATTAGACGCACGAGGTCCTAATCAGCCTTGATTGTCCACACCTGTGTCACTGAAATTGCTAATTAGAAAAACCTGGTCCTAATTAGCCTTGATTTTCCACACCTGTCTCACTGAAATTGTTAATTAGAAAAACCAGGTCCTAATTAGCATTGATTGTCACTAATTAGAAACACCTGGTGGTAACTAGCCTTTATTCTCCATACCTGTGTCCCTGAAATTGCTAATTAGAAACACTTGGTCCAATAAGCCTTGATTGTCCATACCTGTGTAACTAAATTGCTAATTGGACGCACCTGATCCTAATTAGCCTTGATTGTCCACACCTGTGTCACTGAAATTGCTAATTAGATGCACCTGTTGCTAATTGGCCTTGATTGGCCACACCTGTGTCACTGAAATTGCTAATTAGAAAAATCTGGTCCTAACTAGCCTTGATTTTCCCCAACTTTGTCACTGAAATTGACAATTAGAAACACCTGTTCCTAATTAACTTGTTTGTCGCTTATTAGAAACACCTGGTCCAAGAAAGCGTTGATTGGTCACACCAGTGTCACTGAAGTTGCTAATTAGACACACGTGGTCCTAATTAGCCTTGATTGTCCACACCTGTGTCACTGAAATTGCTCATTAGACGCACGAGGTCCTAATCAGCCTTGATTGTCCACAACTGTGTCACTGAAATTGCTAATTAGAAAAACCTGGTCCTAATTAGCCTTGATTTTCCACACCTGTCTCACTGAAATTGTTAATTAGAAAAACAAGGTCCTAATTAGCATTGATTGTCACTAATTAGAAACACCTGGTGGTAACTAGCCTTTATTCTCCATACCTGTGTCCCTGAAATTACTAATTGGAAACACTTGGTCCAAATAAGCCTTGATTGTCCACACCTGTGTAACTGAAATTGCTAATTAGAAAAACCTGGTCCTAATTAGCTTTTATTGTCCACACCTATTTCACTGAAATTGCTAATTAAACGCACCTGTTGCTAATTGGCCTTGATTGGCCACACTTGTGCACTGAAATTGCTAATTAGATGCACCTGGTCCTAATGAGCCTTGATTGTCCAAACCTGTGTCACTGAAATTGCTACTAGACACACCTGGTCCTAGTTAGTGTTGATTATCCACACCTGTGTCACTGAAATTGCTAATTAGACGCACCGAGTTCTAATTAGCCTTGATTGTCCACACCTGTGTCAGTGAAATTGCTAATCAGACCAACCTGGTCCTAATTACACTTGATTGTCCACACGTGTGTCACTGAATTGCTAATTAGAAAAACCTGGTCCTAACTAGCCTTGATTGTCCCCACCTGTGTCACTGACATTGCTAATTAGAAACACCTGGTCCCAATTAGGCTTGATTGTCGCAAATTACGAAAAACTGGTCCTAATGAGTCTTGATTGTCCACACCTGTGTCAATGAATTTTCTAGTTAGAAACACCAGGTCATAATTAGCTTGATTGCCACTTGTTTGAAACTCTGGGTCCTAACTAGCCTGATGTCCACACTTGTGTCCCGGAAATTGCCAGTTTGAAACATTTGGTCCAAATTAGCCTTGATTGGACACACCTTTTGCACTGAAATTGCTAATTAGACGCACCTGGTCCTAATTAGCCCTTATTGGCCAAACCTGTATCCCTAAAATTGCTAATTTGATGCACCGGGTACTAATTGGCCTTGATTGGCCTAACTTGTGTCACTGAAATTGCTAATTAGACGCATCTGGTCCTAATTAGCCTTGATTGTCTATACATGTTTCACTGAAATTGCTAATTAGACGCACCTGATCCTAATTAGGATTGATTGGCCACACCTGTGTCTGAGAAATTGCTAATTAGAAAAACCTGGTCCTAATTAGCCTTGGTTGTCCACCCTGTGTCACTGTTATTGATAATTAGAAACACCTGGTCCTAATTAGCATTGATTGTCACTAGTTAGAAAAACCTGGTCCAAATTAGCTTTAATTGGCCACATCTCTTTCACTGAAATTGCTAATTAAGCACAGGTGGTCCTAATTAGCCTTCATAGGCCACACCTGTGTCGTTGAAATTGCTAATTAGATGCACGAAGTCCTTATCAGACTTGATTGTCCACACCTGTGTCACTGAAATTGCTAATTAGAAACACCAGGTCGTAATTAGCCTTCGTTTTCGCTAATTAGAAACACCTGGTCAAAATTAGCGTTGATAGGCCACACCTGTGTCACTGAAATTGCTAATTAGACACAGGAGGTCCTAATAATCCTTGAATGTCCACCCCTGTGTCACTGAAAATGCTAATTGGAAAAACCTGTTCCTGCATAGCCTTGGTTGTCCACACCTCTGTCACTGAAATTGATAATTAGAAACAACTGTTCCTAATTAGCCCTGATTGTCACAAATTAGAAACACCTGGCCCAAATTACCCTTGATTGGCCACACCTATGTCACTGAAATTGCTAATTAGAAGCACCTGGTCCTAATTAGCCTTGATTGGCCACACCTGTGTCAGAGAAATTGCTAATTACAAGCACGTGGACATAATTAGCCTTGATTGTTCAAACCTGTGTCACTGCAATTTCTAATGAGACGCACCTGTTCCGAATTAGGCTTGATTCGACAAACCTGTGTCACTGAAATTGCTAATTAGACGCACGTGGTCCTAAGCAGCCTTGATTGTCCACACCTGTGTCACTGAAATTACTAATTAGAAAAACTGGTCCCAATGAGTCTTGATTGTCCACACCTGTATCACTGAATTTTCTAGTTAGAAACACCAGGTCATTATTAGCTTGATTGTCACTTATTTGAAACACTTGGTCGTAACTAGCCTGATTGTCCACACCTGTGTCCCTGAAATTGCTAATTTGAAACACTTGGTCCAAATTAGCCTTGATTGATCACACCTGTGTCACTGAAATTGCTAGTTAGATGCACCAGGTCCTAATTAGCCCTTATTGGCCAAACCTGTATCCCTGAAATTGCTAATTTGATGCACCTGGTACTAATTGGCCTTGATTGGCCACACCTGTGACACTGAAATTGCTAATTAGATGCACCTGGTCCTAAGTACCCTTGATTGTCTATACCTTTTTCACTGAAATTGCTAATTAGACGCACTTGATCCTAATTAGGATTGATTGGCCACACCTGTGTTTGAGAAATTGCTAATTAGAAAAGCCTGGTCCTAATTAGCCTTGGTTGTCCAAACCTGTGTCACTGAAATTGATAATTAGAAACACCTGGTCCTAATTAGCATTGATTGTCACTAGTTAGAAACACCTGGTCCAAATTAGCGTTAATTGGCCACACCTATTTCACTGAAATTGCTAATTAGACGCACGTGGTCCTAATCAGCCTTGATTGGCCACACCTGTGTCACTGAAATTGCTAATTAGATGCACGAAGTCCTAATAAGCCTTGATTGTCCACACCTGTGTCACTGAAATTGCTAATTAGAACGACCTGGTCCTAATTAGCCTTGATTGTCCACACCTATGTCTCTGAAATTGCTAATTTGAAACACCAGGTGCTAATTAGCCTTGATTGTCGCTAATTAGAAACACCTGGTCGAAACTAGACTTGATTGTCTACACATGTTTCCCTGAAATTTCTAATTAGAAACACCTGGTCCAAAGTAGCCTTGATTGTCTACACCTGTGCCACTGAAATTGATAATTAGACGACCTGGTCCTAATTAGCCTTGATTGTCCACACCTGTGTCACTGAAATTGCTAATTGGAAAAACC
This sequence comes from Typhlomys cinereus, assembly GCA_023101885.1. Classification (NCBI taxonomy): domain Eukaryota; kingdom Metazoa; phylum Chordata; class Mammalia; order Rodentia; family Platacanthomyidae; genus Typhlomys; species Typhlomys cinereus. The sequence goes on along the minus strand of JALPQD010000936.1, from coordinate 168,169 downwards.
TGGTCCTACATAGACTTGGTTGTTCACACCTGTGTCACTGAAATTGCTAATTAGACGCACCTGATACTATTGTCCACACCTGTTTCCCTCAAATTTCTAATTAGAAACACCTGGTCCAAACTAGCCTTGATTGTCCTCACCTGTGCCACTGAAATTGCTAATTAGACCAACCTGGTCCTAATTAGACTTCATTGTCCACACCTGTGTCAATGAAATTGCTAATTGGAAAAATCTGGTCCTACATAGACTTGGTTGTCCACACCTGTGTCACTGAAATTGATAACGAAACACCAGGGGATAATTAGCCTTGATTGTTGGTAATTAGAAACACCTGGCCGTAACTGGCCTTGATTGGCCACACCTCTTTTACTGAAATGGCTAATTAGACGCAGGTGTTCCTAATTAGCTTTGATTTTCCACACCTGTGTCACTGAAATTGCTAATTAGACGCTGGTGGTCCTAATCAGCATTGATTGTCCAGACCTGTGTCACTGAAAGTACTAATTAGAAAATCCTGGTTCTAATTAGCCTTGATTGTCCACACCTGTGTCACTGAAATTGCTAATTAGAAACACCAGGTCGTAATTAGCCTTCATTTTCACTAATTAGAAACACCTGGTCAAAATTAGCGCTGATAGGCCACACCTGTGTCACTGAAATTGCTAATTAGACACAGGAGGTCCTAATTAGCCTTGATTGTCCACCTCTGTGTCACTGACATTGCTAATTGGAAAAAACTGGTCCTGCATAGCCTTGATTGTCCACCTCTGTGTCACTGACATTGCTAATTGGAAAAAACTGGTCCTGCATAGCCTTGGTTGTCCACACCTGTGTCACTGAATTTGATAAAGAAACACCAGGTGCTAATTTGCCTTGATTGTTGCTAATTAGAAACACCTGGTCCTAACTGGCCTTGATTGGCCAAACCTCTTTCACTGAAATGACTAATTAGACGCAGGCGGTCCTAATTAGCCTTGATTGGCCACACTGTGTCACTGAAATTGCTAATTAGAAGCACCTGGTCCTAATTAGCCTTGACTGGCCACACCTGTGTCACTGAAATTACTAATTAGAAGCACGTGGGCATAATTATCCTTGATTGGCCACACCTGTGTCACTGAAATTGCTAATTAGACGCACCTGGTCCTAATTAGCCTTGATTGTTCAAACCTGTGTCACTGCAATTCCTAATTAGACGCACCTAGTCCGAATTATCCTCGATTGGCCACAACTGTGCCACTGAAATTGCTAATTAGACGCACATGGTCCAAATTTGCCGTGATTGGCCACACCTGTGTCACTGAAATTGCTAATTAGACGCACTTGTTCTGAATTTGGCTTGATTCACCACACCTGTGTCACTGAAATTGCTAATTAGACACCCGTGGTCCTAATCAGCCTTGATTGTCCACACCTGTGTCACTGGAATTGCTAATTAGAACCACCTGGTCCTTATTAGACTTGATTGTCCACACCTATGTCTCTGAAATTGCTAATTTGAAACACCAGGTTCTAATTAGCCTTGATTGTCACTAATTAGAAACAACTGGTCGAAACTAGACTTGATTGTCCACACCTGTTTCCCTCAAATTTCTAATTAGAAACACCTGGTCCAAACTAGCCTTGATTGTTCTCACCTGTGCCACTGAAATTGCTAATTAGACCAACCTGGTCCTAATTAGACTTGATTGTCCACACCTGTGTCACTGAAATTGCTAATTGGAAAAACCTGGTCCTACATAGACTTGGTTGCCCACACCTGTGTCACTGAAATTGATAAAGAAACACCAGGTGCTAATTAGCCTTGATTGTTGCTAATTAGAAACACCTGGTCCTAACTAGCCTTGATTGGCCACACCTGTGTCACTGAAATGGCTAATTAGACGCACCTTGTCCTAATCAGTCTTGATTGTTCACACCTGTGTCACTGGAATTGCTAATTAGACACAGGTGGTCCTAATCAGACTTGATTGGCCACACCTGTGTACCTGAAATTGCTAATTAGACACACCTGGTTTATAATTAGCCTTGATTGGCCACACCTGTGTCACTGAAATTGCTAATTAGATACACCTGTGACTAATTGGCCTTTATTGGCCACATCTGTGTCACTGAAATTGCTAATTAGACGCACCTGGTCCTAATCAGCCTTGATTGTCCACACCTGTGTCACTGGAATTGCTAATTAGTATCACCTGGTCCTAATTAGCCTTGATTGTCCCTAATTTGGAATAACTGGTTGCAATTAGCCTTGATTGTCCACACCTGTGTCACTGAAATTGTTAATTAGATACACCTGGTCATAATTAGCCTTGATTGGCCACACCTGTGTCACTGAAATTGCTAATTAGAAGCACCTGGTCCTAATTAGCCTTGATTGGCCATACTTGTGTCACTGAATTTGCTAAATAGAGGCACCTGGTCCTAAGTAGCCTTGTCTATACCTTTTTCACTGAAATTGCTAATTAGACGCATTTGATCCTAATTAGGATTGATTGGCCACACCTGTGTCTGAGAAATTGTTAATTAGAAAAACCTGGTCCTAATTAGCTTTGGTTGTCCAAACCTGTGTCACTGAAATTGATAATTAGAAACACCTGGTCCTAATTATCGTTGATTGTCACTAGTTAGAAACACCTGGTCCAAATTAGCGTTAATTGGCCACACCTCTTTCACTGAAATTGCTAATAGACACAGGTGGTCCTAATCAGCGTTGATTGGCCACACCTGTGTCACTGAAATTGCTAATTAGAACGACCTGGTTCTAATTAGCCTTGATTGTCCACACCTATGTCTCTGAAATTGCTAATTTGAAACACCAGGTGCTAATTAGCCTCGATTGTCGCTAATTAGAAACACCTGGTCGAAACTAGACTTGATTGTCCACACATGTTTCCCTGAAATTTCTAATTAGAAACACCTGGTCCAAACTAGCTTTGATTGTCTACACCTGTGCCACTGAAATTGATAATTAGACGACCTGGTCCTAATTAGCCTTGATTGTCCACACTTGTGTCACTGAAATTGCTAATTTGAAAAACCTGGTCCTACATAGACTTGGTTGTTCACACCTGTGTCACTGAAATTGATAAAGAAACACCAGGTGCTAATTAGCCTTGATTGTTGCTAATTAGAAACACCTGGTCCTAACTGGCCTTGATTGGCCACACCTCTTTCACTGAAATGGCTAATTAGACGCAGGCGGTCCTAATTAGCCTTGATTGGCAACACCTGTGTCAATAAAATTGCTAATTAGACGCAGGCGGTCCTAATTAGCCTTGATTGTCCACACTGTGTCACTGAAATTGCTAATTAGAAGCACCTGGTCCTAATTAGCCTTGATTGTCCACACCTATGTCTCTGAAATTGCTAATTTGAAACACCAGGTGCTAATTAGCCTTGATTGTCACTAATTAGAAACACCTGGTCGAAACTAGACTTGATTGTCCACAAATGTTTCCCTGAAATTTCTAATTAGAAACACCTGGTCCAAAATAGCCTTGATTGTCCACACCTGTGCCACTGAAATTGCTAATTGGAAAAATCTGGTTCTACATAGACTTGGTTGTCCACACCTGTGTCACTGAAATTGCTAATTAGAAGCACCTGGTCTTAATTAGCCTTGATTGGCCATACTTGTGTCACTGAATTTGCTAAATAGAGGCACCTGGTCCTCATGAGCCTTGATTGTCCAAACCTGTGTCAATGAAATTGGTAATTAGGTGCACCTGGTCCTAAATAGCCTTGATTGGCCACACCTGTGTCACTGAAATTGCTAATTAGAAGCACCTGGTCCTAATTAGCCTTGATTGGCCACACCTGTGTCAGAGAAATTGCTAATTACAAGCACGTGGACATAATTAGCCTTCATTGTTCAAACCTGTGTCACTGCAATTCCTATTAGACGCACCTGTTCCGAATTAGGCTTGATTCGCCACACCTGTGTCACTGAAATTGCTAATTAGTCGCACGTGGTCCTAAGCAGCCTTGATTGTCCACACCTGCGTCACTGAAACTGCTAATTAGAAAAACTGGTCCCAATGAGTCTTGATTGTCCACACCTGTGTCACTGAATTTTCTAGTTAGAAACACCAGGTCATAATTAGCTTGATTGTTATTTATTTGAAACACTTGGTCGTAATTATCTGATTGTCCACACCTGTGTCCCTGAAATTGCTAATTTGAAACACTTGGTCCAAATTAGCCTTGATTGGTCACACCTGTGTCACTGAAATTGCTAATGAGACGCACTTGATCCTAATTAGGATTGATTGGCCACACCTGTGTCTGAGAAATTGCTAAATTAGAAAAACCTAGTCCTAATTAGCCTTGGTTGTCCAAACTTGTGTCACTGAAAATGATAATTAGAAACACCTGGTCCTAATTAGCGTTGATTGTCACTAGTTAGAAACACCTGCTCCAAATTAGCATTAATTGGCCACACCTCTTTCACTGAAATTGCTAAATAGACACAGGTGGTCCTAATCAGACTTGATTGGCCACACCTGTGTCACTGAAATTGCTAATTAGATGCACGAAGCCCTAATCAGCCTTGATTGTCCACACCTGTGACACTGAAATTGCTAATTAGAACGACCTGGTCCTAATTAGCCTTGATTGTCCACACCTATGTCTCTGAAATTACTAATTTGAAACATCAGGTTCTAATTAGCCTCGATCAGGTCTAAACTAGAGTTGATTGTCTACACATGTTTCCCTGACATTTCTAATTAGAAACACCTGGTCCAAACTAGCCTTGATTGTCTACACCTGTGCCACTGAAATTGATAATTAGATGACCTGGTTCTAATTAGCCTTGATTGTCCACAACTGTGTCACTGAAATTGCTAATTGGAAAAACCTGGACCTACATAGTGTTGGTTGTTCACACCTGTGTCACTGAAATTGATAAAGAAACACCAGGTGCTAATTAGACTTGATTGTTGCTACTTAGAAACACCTGGCCTTAACTGGCCTTGATTGGCACTGAAATGGCTAATTGAACGCAGGTGTTCCTAATTAGCCTTGATTGTCCACACCTGTGTCACTGAAATTGCTAATTCGAAACACCTGGTCCTAACTAGGCTTCATTGCCGCTTTTTACGAACACCTGGTCGTAATTAGCCTTGATTGTACACACCCGTGTCACTGAAAATGTTAATTGGAAACACCTGGTCCAAATTAGGCTTGATTGGCCACACCTGTGTCACTAAATTTGGTAATTAGCAGCACCTGGTCCTATTTAGCCTTGATTGGAAACACCTGTGTCACTGAAATTGCTAATTAGATGCACCTGAGCCTAATTAGTCTTGATTGTCCATACCTGTGTCACTGCAATTGCTAGTTAGATGCAAATGGTCCTAATTTGCCTTCATTGGCCACACCTGTGTCACTGAAATTGCTATTTAGATGCACCTGGTCCTAATAAGCCTTGATCAGCCACACATGTGTCACTGAAAGTGCTAATTAGAAGCACCTGGTCCTAATCAGTCTTGATTGTTCACACCTATGTCCTTGAAACTGCTAATCAGAAACACCAGGTCCTAAATAGCCTTCATGGTCGCTAATTAGAAACACCTGGTCGTAACTAGCCTTGATCGTCCACACCTGTGTCCCTGAAATTGCTAATTGGAAACACTTCGTCCAAATTAGCCTTGATTGGCCACACCTGTGTCACTTAAATTGCTACTTAGACGCACATGGTCCTAATTAGCCTTGTTTGGTGACACCTGTGTCACTGAAATTGCTAATTAGACGCACGTGGTCCTAATTAGCCTTGATTGGCCACACCTGTGTCACTGAAATTGCTCATTAGATGCACGAAGTCATAATCAGCCTTGATTGTCCACACCTGTGTCACTGAAATTGCTAATAAGAAAAACCAGTTCGTAATTAGCCTTGATTGTCCACACCTGTGTCACCGAAATTGTTAATTACAAACACCAGGTCCTAATTAGCATTGATTGTCACTAATTAGAAACACCTGGTGGTAACTAGCCTTTAGTCTCCACACCTGTGTCTCTGTAATTGCTTATTAGAAACACTTGGCCTAAATTAGCCTTGATTGTCCACACCTGTGTCACTGAAATTGCTAATTAGAAAAACCTGGTCCTAATTAGCCTTTATTGTCCACACCTGTGTCACTGATATTGCTAATTAGAAGCACCTGATACTAACTCGCCTTGATTGGCCACACTTGTGTCACTGAAATTGCTAATTAGACGCACCTGGTCCTAATTAGCCTTGATTGTACACACCTGTGTCAGTGAAATTGCTAATTAGACCAACCTGGTACTATCTAGAATTGATTGTCCACACGTGTGTCACTGAAATTGCTAGTTAGAAATACCTGGTCCTACATAGCCGTGATTGTCCCCACCTGTGTCACTGACATTGCTAATTAGAAACACCTGGTCCTAATTAGGCTTGATTGTCACTTTTTACGAATACCTGGTCATAATTAGCCTTGATTGTCCACACCTGTGTGACTGAAAATGGTAATTAGAAACACCTGGTCCAAATTAGGCTTGATTGGCCACACCTGTGTCACTAAAATTGGTAATTAGAAGCACCTGGTCCTATATAGCCTTGATTGGCCACACCTGTGTCACTGAAATTGCTAATTAGACACATCTGGTTCTAATTAGCCTTGATTGGCCACCCCTGTGTTAATGAAATTGCTAATTAGATGCACGAGGTCCTAATCACCCTTGATTGTCCACACATGTGTCAGAGAAATTGCCAATTAGGAAAACCTGGTACTACTTACCATTGGTTGTCCACACCTGTGTCTCTGAAATTGATAATTAGAATCACCTTTTACTAATTAGCCTTGATTTTCACTATTTAGAAACACCTTATCATAATTAGCCTTGAATATCCACACATGTTTCCATGAATTTGCAGATTAGAAACACCTGGTCCATATAAGATTTGATTGTCAACAAATGTGCCACTGAAATTGCTAATTAGAAACACCCGGTCCTAATTAGCCTTGATTGTCTCTAATTAGGACAACCTGGTCATAATTATATGGATTGTCCACACCTGTGTCACTGAAATTGATAATTAAAAACACATGATACAAATTGGGCTTGATTGGCCACACCTGTGTCACTGAAATTGGTAATTAGAAGCACCTGGTACTAAAGAGCCTTGATTGGCCACACATGTGTCAGTGAAATTATAATTCGAAGCACCTCGTCGTAATTAACCTTGATTGGCCACACCTCTGTTCACTGAAATTGTTAATTAGAAACACCTGTTCCTAATTAGCCTTGATTGTCCCTAATTAGGAAAACCTGGTCGTAATTAGCCTTGATTGGCCCCACCTGTGTCACTGAAATTGTTAATTAGACGCACATGGTCCTAATCAGCCTTGATTGTCCACACCTGTGTCACTGAAATTGCTAATTACAAAAACCTGGTCCGAATTAGCCTTTATTGTCCATACCTGTGTCTCTGCAATTGTGAATTAGAAACACTTGGTCCAAATTATCCTTGATTGTCCACACCTGTGTTGCTGAAATTGGTAATTAGAAAAACCTGGTCCTAATTAGCCTTGATTGTCCACACCTGTGTCACTGAAATTGCTAATTAGACGCACCTGGTTCTAATTAGCCTTGATTGTCCAACCCTGTATCAGTGAAATTGCTAATTAGAAAAACATGGTCCTAACTAGCCTTGATTGTCCCCACCTGTGTCACTGACATTGCTAATTCGAACACCTGGTCCTTACTAGGCTTGATTGCCGCTTTTTACGAACACCTGGTCGTAATTAGCCTTGATTGTACACACCCGTGTCACTGAAAATGTTAATTGGAAACACCTGGTCCAAATTAGGCTTGATTGGCCACACCTTTGTCACTAAATTTGGTAATTAGAAGCACCTGGTCCTATGTAGCCTTGATTGGAAACACCTGTGTCACTGAAATTGCTAATTAGAATTAGATGCACCTGAGCCTAATTAGTCTTGATTGTCCATACCTGTGTCACTGCAATTGCTAATCAGACGCAAATGGTCCTAATTGCCTTCATTGACCACACCTGTATCACTGAAATTGCTGTTTACATGCACCTGGTCCTAATAAGCCTTGATCGGCCACACATGTGTCACTGACAGTGTTAATTAGAAGCTCCTGGCCCTAATTAGCAATGATTGGCCACACGTGTGTCACTGAAATTGCTAATTAGACACATCTGGTTTATAATTAGCCTTGATTGGCCACACCTGTGTCAATGAAATTGCTAATTAGATGCACGAGGTCCTAATCACCCTTGATTGTCCACACATGTGTCAGAGAATTTGCCAATTAGGAAAACCTTGCCCTACTTAGCCTTGGTTGTCCACACCTGTGTCACTGAAATTTACAATTAGAATCACCTTTTACTAATTAGCCTTGATTTTCGCTATTTAGAAACACCTTGTCGTAACTAGCCTTGAATATCCACACATGTTTCCATGAATTTGCTGATTAGAAACACCTGGTCCAAATAAGCCTTGATTGTCAACAACTGTGCCACTGAAATTGCAAATTATTAACACCCGGTCGTAATTAGCCTTGATTGTCGCTATTTAGGACAACCTGGTCATAATTATATGGATTGTCCACACCTGTGTCACTGAAATTGATAATTAAAAACACCTGGTACAAATTGGGCTTGATTGGCCACACCTGTGTCACTGAAATTGCTAATTAGAAGCACCTGGTACTAAAGAGCCTTGATTTGCCACACCTGCGTCAGTGAAATTGCTAATTAGAAGCACCTCGTCGTAATTAACCTTGATTGGCCACACCTCTGTTCACTGAAATTGTTAATTAGAAACACCTGTTCCTAATTAGCCTTGATTGTCCCTAATTAGGAAAACCTGGTCGTAATTAGCCTTGATTGGCCCCACCTGTGTCACTGAAATTGTTAATTAGACGCACATGGTCCTAATCAGCCTTGATTGTCCACACCTGTGTCACTGAAATTGCTAATTACAAAAACCTGGTCCGAATTAGCCTTTATTGTCCATACCTGTGTCTCTGCAATTGTGAATTAGAAACACTTGGTCCAAATTATCCTTGATTGTCCACACCTGTGTCACTGAAATTGGTAATTAGAAAAACCTGGTCCTAATTAGCCTTGATTGTCCACACCTGTGTCACTGAAATTGCTAATTAGATGCACCTGTGACTAATTGGCCTTTATTGGCAACACCTGTGTCACTGAAACTGCTAATTATACGCACCTGGTCCTAATTAGCCTTGATTGTCCAACCCTGTGTCAGTGAAATTGCTAATTAGAAAAACATGGTCCTAACTATCCTTGATTGTCCCCACCTGTGTCACTGACATTGCTAATTCGAAACACCTGGTCCTAACTAGGCTTGATTGCCGCTTTTTACGAACACCTGGTCGTAATTAGCCTTGATTGTACACACCCGTGTCACTGATAATGTTAATTGGAAACACCTGGTCCAAATTAGGCTTGATTGGCCACACCTGTTTCACTAAATTTGGTAATTAGAAGCACCTGGTCCTATTTAGCCTTGATTGGAAACACCTGTGTCACTGAAATTGCTAATTAGATGAACCTGAGCCTAATTAGTCTTGATTGTCCATACCTGTGTCACTGCAATTGCTAGTTAGATGCAAATGGTCCTAATTTGCCTTCATTGGCCACACCTGTGTCACTGAAATTGCTATTTAGATGCACCTGGTCCTAATAAGCCTTGATCAGCTACAGATGTGTCACTGAAAGTGCTAATTAGAAGCACCTGGTCCTAATCAGTCTTGATTGTCCACACCTATGTCCTTGAAACAGCTAATTAGAAACACCAGGTCCTAAATAGCCTTCATGGTCGCTAATTAGAAACACCTGGTCGTAACTAGCCTTGATCGTCCACACCTGTGTCCCTGAAATTGCTAATTAGAAACACTTCGTCCAAATTAGCCTTGATTGGCCACACCTGTGTCACTGAAATTGCTAATTAGACGCACATGGTCCTAATTAGCCTTGTTTGGTGACACCTGTGTCTCTGAAATTGCTAATTAGACGCACGTGGTCCTAATTAGCCTTGATTGGCCACAGTTGTGTCTCTGAAATTCCTACTTAGACACACCTGGTGCTAATGAGCCTTGATTGTCCAAACTTGTGTCAATGAAATTGGTAATTAGATGCATCTGGTCCTAAATAACCTTGATTGTCCACACCTGTGTCATTGAAATTGCTAATTAGAAAAACCTGGTCCTAATTAGCCTTTATTGTCCACACCTGTGTCACTGATATTGCTAATTACATGCACGTAATACTAACTGGCCTTGATTGGCCACACTTGTGTCACTGAAATTGCTAATTAGACGCACCTGGTCCTAATTAGCCTTGATTGTCCACACCTGTGTCAGTGAAATTGCTAATTAGAGCAACCTGGTCCTAATTAGACTTGATTGTCCACACGTGTGTCACTGAAATTGCTAGTTAGAAATACCTGGTCCTAACTAGCCTTGATTGTCCACACCTGTGTCACTGACATTGCTAATCAGAAACACCTGGTCCAAATTAGGCTTGATTGTCCACACCTGTGTCAGTGAAATTGCTAATTAGACTAACCTGGTACTAATTAGACTTGATTGTCCACACGTGTGTCACTGAAATTGCTAGTTAGAAATACCTGGTCCCACATAGCCTTGATTGTCCCCAACTGTGTCACTGACATTGCTAATTAGAAACACCTGGTCCTAATTAGGCTTGATTGTCACTTTTTACGAATACCTGGTCATAATTAGCCTTGATTGTCCACACCTGTGTGACTGAAAATGGTAATTAGAAACACCTGGTCCAAATTAGGCTTGATTGGCCACACCTGTGTCATTGAAATTGCTAATTAGACGCACCTTATCCCCATTAGCCTTGATGTCCATACCTGTGTCACTGCAATTGCTAATTAGACGCACATGGTCCCAATTTCCCTTCATTGGCCACACCTGTGTCACTGAAATTGGTAATTTGACGCACTTGGTCCTAATTAGCCTTGATGGGCAACACATGTGTCACTGAAAGTGTTAATTAGAAGCACGTGGTCCTAATGAGCAATGATTGGCCACACGTGTGTCACTGAAATTTCTAATTAGATGCACCTGGTCCTAATTAGCCTTGATGGGCCACACCTGTGTCACTGAAATTGCTAATTAGAGAATCTGTTCCTGCTTAGCCTTGGTTGTCCCCATGTGTGTCTCTGCAATTGATAATGAGAAACACCTTTTCCTAATTAGCTTTGATTATCGCTAATTAGAAGCACCTGGCCCTAATTAGCAATGATTGGCCACACCACTGTCACTGAAGTTGCTAATTAGACGCACGTGGTCCTAATTAGCCTTGACTGGCTACTCTTGTGTCACTGAAATTGCTAATTAGACACACGAGGTCCTAATCAGCCTTGATTGTCCACACCTGTGTCAATGAAATAGCTAATTAGAAACACATGGTCCAAATTAGAATTGATTGCCACACCTGTGCCTCAGACATTGCTAATTAGAGAAACATGGTCCTAATTCGTCTTGATTGTCACTAATTATGAAATCCTGGTTGTAATTAGCCTTGATTGTCCACATCTGTGTCACTGAAATTGTTAATTAGAAACACCTGGTCAAAATTAGGTTTGATTGGCCACACCTGTGTCACTGAAATTGGTAATTAGAAGCAACTGGTCCAATATAGCCTTGATTGGCCACACCTGTGTCACTGAAATTGCTAATTAGACACACCTGGTTCTAATTAGCCTTGATTGGCCACCCCTGTGTTAATGAAATTGCTAATTAGATGCACGAGGTCCTAATCACCCTTGATTGTCCACACATGTGTCAGAGAATTTGCCAATTAGGAAAACCTGGTACTACTTACCATTGGTTGTCCACACCTGTGTCGCTGAAATTGATAATTAGAATCACCTTTTACTAATTAGCCTTGATTTTCGCTATTTAGAAACACCTTGTTGTAACTAGCCTTGAATATCCACACATGTTTCCATGAATTTGCTGATTAGAAACACCTGGTCCAAATAAGCCTTGATTGTCAACAACTGTGCCACGGAAATTGCTAATTAGAAACACCCGGTTCTAATTAGCCTTGATTGTCGCTAATTAGGACAACCTGGTCATAGTTATATGGATTGTCCACACCTGTGTCACTGAAATTGCTAATTAGAAGCACCTGGTACTAAAGAGCCTTGATTGGCCACACCTGTGTCACTGAAATTGCTAATTAGAAGCACCTCGTCGTAATTAACCTTGATTGGCCACACCCCTGTTCACTGAAATTGTTAATCAGAAACACCTGTTCCTAATTAGCCTTGATTGTCGCTAATTAGGAAAACCTGGTCGTAATTAGCCTTGATTGGCCCCACCTGTGTCACTGAAATTGCTAATTAGATGCACATGGTCCTAATCAGCCTTGATTGTTCACACCTGTGTCACTGAAATTGCTAATTAAAAAAAACCTGGTCCGAATTAGCTTTTATTGTCCATATCTGTGTCTCTGCAATTGTTAATTAGAAACACTTGGTCCTAATTAGCCTTGATTGTCCACACCTGTGTCACTGAAATTGTTAATTACAAACACCATGTCCTAATTAGCATTGATTGTCGCTAATTAGAAACACCTGGTGGTAACTAGCCTTTATTCTCCACACCTGTGTGCCTCTAATTGCTAATTAGAAACACTTGGCCCAAATTAGCCTTGATTGTCCACACCTGTGTCACTGAAATTGGTAATTAGAAAAACCTGGTCCTAATTAGCCTTTATTGTCCACACCTGTGTCACTGATATTGCTAATTAAAAGCACCTGACACTAACTGGCCTTGATTGGCCACACTTGTGACACTGAAATTGCTAATTAGATGCACCTGGTCCTAATTAGCCTTGATTGTCCACACCTGTGTCAGTGAAATTGCTAATTAGACTAACCTGGTACTAATTAGACTTGATTGTCCACACGTGTGTCACTGAAATTGCTAGTTAGAAATACCTGGTCCCACATAGCCTTGATTGTCCCCAACTGTGTCACTGACATTGCTAATTAGAAACACCTGGTCCTAATTAGGCTTGATTGTCACTTTTTACGAATACCTGGTCATAATTAGCCTTGATTGTCCACACCTGTGTGACTGAAAATGGTAATTAGAAACACCTGGTCCAAATTAGGCTTGATTGGCCACACCTGTGTCATTGAAATTGCTAATTAGACGCACCTTATCCCCATTAGCCTTGATGTCCATACCTGTGTCACTGCAATTGCTAATTAGACGCACATGGTCCCAATTTCCCTTCATTGGCCACACCTGTGTCACTGAAATTGGTAATTTGACGCACTTGGTCCTAATTAGCCTTGATGGGCAACACATGTGTCACTGAAAGTGTTAATTAGAAGCACGTGGTCCTAATGAGCAATGATTGGCCACACGTGTGTCACTGAAATTTCTAATTAGATGCACCTGGTCCTAATTAGCCTTGATGGGCCACACCTGTGTCACTGAAATTGCTAATTAGAGAATCTGTTCCTGCTTAGCCTTGGTTGTCCCCATGTGTGTCTCTGCAATTGATAATGAGAAACACCTTTTCCTAATTAGCTTTGATTGTCGCTAATTAGAAGCACCTGGCCCTAATTAGCAATGATTGGCCACACCACTGTCACTGAAGTTGCTAATTAGACGCACGTGGTCCTAATTAGCCTTGACTGGCTACTCTTGTGTCACTGAAATTGCTAATTAGACACACGAGGTCCTAATCAGCCTTGATTGTCCACACCTGTGTCAATGAAATAGCTAATTAGAAACACATGGTCCAAATTAGAATTGATTGCCACACCTGTGCCTCAGACATTGCTAATTAGAGAAACATGGTCCTAATTCGTCTTGATTGTCACTAATTATGAAATCCTGGTTGTAATTAGCCTTGATTGTCCACATCTGTGTCACTGAAATTGTTAATTAGAAACACCTGGTCAAAATTAGGTTTGATTGGCCACACCTGTGTCACTGAAATTGGTAATTAGAAGCAACTGGTCCAATATAGCCTTGATTGGCCACACCTGTGTCACTGAAATTGCTAATTAGACACACCTGGTTCTAATTAGCCTTGATTGGCCACCCCTGTGTTAATGAAATTGCTAATTAGATGCACGAGGTCCTAATCACCCTTGATTGTCCACACATGTGTCAGAGAATTTGCCAATTAGGAAAACCTGGTACTACTTACCATTGGTTGTCCACACCTGTGTCGCTGAAATTGATAATTAGAATCACCTTTTACTAATTAGCCTTGATTTTCGCTATTTAGAAACACCTTGTTGTAACTAGCCTTGAATATCCACACATGTTTCCATGAATTTGCTGATTAGAAACACCTGGTCCAAATAAGCCTTGATTGTCAACAACTGTGCCACGGAAATTGCTAATTAGAAACACCCGGTTCTAATTAGCCTTGATTGTCGCTAATTAGGACAACCTGGTCATAGTTATATGGATTGTCCACACCTGTGTCACTGAAATTGCTAATTAGAAGCACCTGGTACTAAAGAGCCTTGATTGGCCACACCTGTGTCACTGAAATTGCTAATTAGAAGCACCTCGTCGTAATTAACCTTGATTGGCCACACCCCTGTTCACTGAAATTGTTAATCAGAAACACCTGTTCCTAATTAGCCTTGATTGTCGCTAATTAGGAAAACCTGGTCGTAATTAGCCTTGATTGGCCCCACCTGTGTCACTGAAATTGCTAATTAGATGCACATGGTCCTAATCAGCCTTGATTGTTCACACCTGTGTCACTGAAATTGCTAATTAAAAAAAACCTGGTCCGAATTAGCTTTTATTGTCCATATCTGTGTCTCTGCAATTGTTAATTAGAAACACTTGGTCCTAATTAGCCTTGATTGTCCACACCTGTGTCACTGAAATTGTTAATTACAAACACCATGTCCTAATTAGCATTGATTGTCGCTAATTAGAAACACCTGGTGGTAACTAGCCTTTATTCTCCACACCTGTGTGCCTCTAATTGCTAATTAGAAACACTTGGCCCAAATTAGCCTTGATTGTCCACACCTGTGTCACTGAAATTGGTAATTAGAAAAACCTGGTCCTAATTAGCCTTTATTGTCCACACCTGTGTCACTGATATTGCTAATTAAAAGCACCTGACACTAACTGGCCTTGATTGGCCACACTTGTGACACTGAAATTGCTAATTAGATGCACCTGGTCCTAATTAGCCTTGATTGTCCACACCTGTGTCAGTGAAATTGCTAATTAGACTAACCTGGTACTAATTAGACTTGATTGTCCACACGTGTGTCACTGAAATTGCTAGTTAGAAATACCTGGTCCCACATAGCCTTGATTGTCCCCAACTGTGTCACTGACATTGCTAATTAGAAACACCTGGTCCTAATTAGGCTTGATTGTCACTTTTTACGAATACCTGGTCATAATTAGCCTTGATTGTCCACACCTGTGTGACTGAAAATGGTAATTAGAAACACCTGGTCCAAATTAGGCTTGATTGGCCACACCTGTGTCATTGAAATTGCTAATTAGACGCACCTTATCCCCATTAGCCTTGATGTCCATACCTGTGTCACTGCAATTGCTAATTAGACGCACATGGTCCCAATTTCCCTTCATTGGCCACACCTGTGTCACTGAAATTGGTAATTTGACGCACTTGGTCCTAATTAGCCTTGATGGGCAACACATGTGTCACTGAAAGTGTTAATTAGAAGCACGTGGTCCTAATGAGCAATGATTGGCCACACGTGTGTCACTGAAATTTCTAATTAGATGCACCTGGTCCTAATTAGCCTTGATGGGCCACACCTGTGTCACTGAAATTGCTAATTAGAGAATCTGTTCCTGCTTAGCCTTGGTTGTCCCCATGTGTGTCTCTGCAATTGATAATGAGAAACACCTTTTCCTAATTAGCTTTGATTGTCGCTAATTAGAAGCACCTGGCCCTAATTAGCAATGATTGGCCACACCACTGTCACTGAAGTTGCTAATTAGACGCACGTGGTCCTAATTAGCCTTGACTGGCTACTCTTGTGTCACTGAAATTGCTAATTAGACACACGAGGTCCTAATCAGCCTTGATTGTCCACACCTGTGTCAATGAAATAGCTAATTAGAAACACATGGTCCAAATTAGAATTGATTGCCACACCTGTGCCTCAGACATTGCTAATTAGAGAAACATGGTCCTAATTCGTCTTGATTGTCACTAATTATGAAATCCTGGTTGTAATTAGCCTTGATTGTCCACATCTGTGTCACTGAAATTGTTAATTAGAAACACCTGGTCAAAATTAGGTTTGATTGGCCACACCTGTGTCACTGAAATTGGTAATTAGAAGCAACTGGTCCAATATAGCCTTGATTGGCCACACCTGTGTCACTGAAATTGCTAATTAGACACACCTGGTTCTAATTAGCCTTGATTGGCCACCCCTGTGTTAATGAAATTGCTAATTAGATGCACGAGGTCCTAATCACCCTTGATTGTCCACACATGTGTCAGAGAATTTGCCAATTAGGAAAACCTGGTACTACTTACCATTGGTTGTCCACACCTGTGTCGCTGAAATTGATAATTAGAATCACCTTTACTAATTAGCCTTGATTTTCGCTATTTAGAAACACCTTGTTGTAACTAGCCTTGAATATCCACACATGTTTCCATGAATTTGCTGATTAGAAACACCTGGTCCAAATAAGCCTTGATTGTCAACAACTGTGCCACTGAAATTGCTAATTATTAACACCCGGTCGTAATTAGCCTTGATTGTCGCTAATTAGGACAACCTGGTCATAATTATATGGATTGTCCACACCTGTGTCACTGAAATTGATAATTAAAAACACCTGGTACAAATTGGGCTTGATTGGCCACACCTGTGTCACTGAAATTGGTAATTAGAAGCACCTGGTACTAAAGAGCCTTGATTGGCCACACCTGTGTCAGTGAAATTGCTAATTAGAAGCACCTCGTCGTAATTAACCTTGATTGGCCACACCTCTGTTCACTGAAATTGTTAATTAGAAACACCTGTTCCTAATTAGACTTGATTGTCCCTAATTAGGAAAACCTGGGCGTAATTAGCCTTGATTGGCCCCACCTGTGTCACTGAAATTGTTAATTAGACGCACATGGTCCTAATCAGCCTTGATTGTCCACACCTGTGTCACTGAAATTGCTAATTACAAAAACCTGGTCCGAATTAGCCTTTATTGTCCATACCTGTGTCTCTCCAATTGTGAATTAGAAACACTTGTTCCAAATTATCCTTGATTGTCCACACCTGTGTCACTGAAATTGGTAATTAGACGCACCTGTGACTAATTGGCCTTTATTGGCCACACCTGTGTCACTGAAACTGCTAATTATACGCACCTGGTCCTAATTAGCATTGATTGTCCAACCCTGTGTCAGTGAAATTGCTAATTAGAAAAACATGATCCTAACTAGCTTTGATTGTCCCCACCTGTGTCACTGACATTGCTAATTCGAAACACCTGGTCCTAACTAGGCTTGATTGCCGCTTTTTACGAACACCTGGTCGTAATTAGCCTTGATTGTACACACCCGTGTCACTGAAAGTGTTAATTGGAAACACCTGGTCCAAATTAGGCTTGATTGGCCACATCTGTGTCACTAAATTTGGTAATTAGAAGCACATGGTCCTATTTAGCCTTGATTGGAAACACCTGTGTCACTGAAATTGCTAATTAGATGCACCTGAGCCTAATTAGTCTTGATTGTCCATACCTGTGTCACTGCAATTGCTAGTTAGATGCAAATGGTCCTAATTTGCCTTCATTGGCCACACCTGTGTCACTGAAATTGCTATTTAGATGCACCTGGTCCTAATAAGCCTTGATCGGCCACACGTGTCACTGAAAGTGCTAATTAGAAGCACCTTGTCCAAATCAGTCTTGATTGTCCACACCTATGTCCTTGAAACAGCTAATTAGAAACACCAGGTCCTATATAGCCTTCATGGTCGCTAATTAGAAACACCTGGTCGTTACTAGCCTTGATCGTCCACACCTGTGTCCCCTGAAATTGCTAATTAGAAACACTTCGTCCAAATTAGCCTTGATTGGCCACACCTGTGTCACTTAAATTGCTAATTAGACACACATGGTCCTAACTAGCCTTGTTTGGTGACACCTGTGTCACTGAAATTGCTAATTAGACGCACGTGGTCCTAATTAGCCTTGATTGGCCACACCTGTGTCACTGAAATTGCTCATTAGACGCACGAAGTCATAATCAGCTTTAATTGTCCACCCCTGTGTCTCTGAAATTGCTAATAAGATAAACCTTGTCGTAATTAGCCTTGATTGTCCACACCTGTGTCACCAAAATTGTTAATTACAAACACAAGGTCCAAATTAGCATTGATTGTCGCTAATTAGAAACACCTGGTGGTAACTAGCCTTTACTCTCCACACCTGTGTCCCTGTATTTGCTTATTAGAAACACTTGGCCCAAATTAGCCTTGATTGTCCACACCTGTGTCACTGAAAATGGTAATTGGAAACACCTGGTCCAAATTAGGCTTGATTGGCCACACCTGTGTCACTAAATTTGGTAATTAGAAACACCTGGTCCTATATAGCCTTGATTGGCCACACCTGTGTCACTGAAATTGCTAATTAGATGCACCTGATCCCATTAGCCTTGATGTCCATACCTGTGTCACTGCAATTGCTAATTAGACGCACATGGTCCCAATTTCCCTTCATTGGCCACACCTGTCTCACTGAAATTGCTAATTTGATGCACTTGGTCCTAATTAGCCTTGATGGGCCACACATGTGTCACTGAAAGTGCTAATTAGAAGCACCTGGTCCTAATTAGCAATGATTGGCCACACCTGTGTCACTGAAATTGCTAGTTAGAAGCACCTGGTCCTAGTTAGCCTTGATTGGCCACACCTGTGTCACTGAAATTGCTAATTAGAAAAACTTGTTCCTACTTAGCCTTGGATGTCCCCATGTGTGTCACTGGAATTGATAATGAGAAGCACCTGTTCCTAATTAGCTTTGATTGTCGCTAATTAGAAACACCTGGACCAAATTAGCGTTGATTGGCCACACCAGTGTCACTGAAGTTGCTAATTACATGCACGTGGTCCTAATTAGCCTTGATTGGCTACACCTGTGTCAATGAAATAGCTAATTAGAAACACATGGTCCACATTAGAATTGATTGCCACACCTGTGCCACTGACATTGCTAATTAGAAACACCTGGTCCTAATTAGCCTTGATTGTCGCTAATTATGAAAACCTGGTCGTAATTAGCCTTGATTGTCCACATCTGTGTCACTGAAAGTGTTAATTAGAAACACCTGGTCAAAATTAGGTTTGATTGGCCACACCTGTGTCACCGAAATTGGTAATTAGAAGCACCTGGTCCTAATGGGCCTAGATTGGCCACACCTGTGTCACTGAAAATGCCAATTAGAAGCACGTGGGCCGAATTAGTCTTGATTGGCCACACCTGTGTACCTGAAATTGCTAATTAGACACACCTGGTTTATAATTAGCCTTGATTGGCCACACCTGTGTCACTGAAATTGCTAATTAGATGCACCTGTGACTAATTGGCCTTTATTGGCCACACCTGTGTCACTGAAATTGCTAATTTGATGCACCTGGTCCTAATTAGCCTTGATTGTCCAACCCTGTGTCAGTGAAATTGCTAATTAGAAAAACATGGTCCTAACTAGCCTTGATTGTCCCCACATGTGTCACTGACATTGCTAATTCGAAACACCTGGTCCTAACTAGGCTTGATTGCCGCTTTTTACGAACACCTGGTCGTAATTAGCCTTGATTGTACACACCCGTGTCACTGAAAATGTTAATTGGAAACACCTGGTCCAAACTAGGCTTGATTGGCCACACCTGTGTCACTAAATTTGGTAATTAGAAGCACCTGGTCCTATTTAGCCTTGATTGGAAACACCTGTGTCACTGAAATTGCTAATTAGATGCACCTGAGCCTAATTAGTCTTGATTGTCCATACCTGTGTCACTGCAATTGCTAGTTAGATGCAAATGGTCCTAATTTGCCTTCATTGGCCACACCTGTGTCACTGAAATTGCTATTTAGATGCACCTGGTTCTTATAAGCCTTGATCGTCTACACATGTGTCACTGAAAGTGCTAATTAGAAGCACCTGGTCCTAATCAGTCTTGATTGTCCACACCTATGTCCTTGAAACAGCTAATTAGAAACACCAGGTCCTAAATAGCCTTCATGGTCGCTAATTAGAAACACCTGGTCGTAACTAGCCTTGATCGTCCACACCTGTGTCCCTGAAATTGCTAATTAGAAACACTTCGTCCAAATTAGCCTTGATTGGCCACACCTGTGTCACTGAAATTGCTAATTAGAAAAACCTGGTCCTAATTAGCCTTGTTTGGTGACACCTGTGTCACTGAAATTGCTAATTAGACGCACCTGGTCCTAATGAGCCTTGATTGTCCACACCTGTGTCAGTGACATTGCTAATTAGACCAACCTGGTGCTAATGAGCCTTGATTGTCCAAACCTGTGTCAATGAAATTGGTAAATGGATGCACCTCGTCTTAAATAACCTTTATTGTCCACATCTGTGTCACTGAAATTGCTAATTAGAAACACTTCGTCCAAATTAGCCTTGATTGTCCACACCTGTGTCACTGATATTGCTAATTACATGCACGTAATACTAACTGGCCTTGATTGGCCAAACTTGTGTCACTGAAATTGCTAATTAGACGCACCTGGTCCTAATTAGCCTTGATTGTCCACACCTGTGTCAGTGAAATTGCTAATTAGAGCAACCTGGTCCTAATTAGACTTGATTGTCCACACGTGTGTCACTGAAATTGCTAGTTAGAAATACCTGGTCCTAACTAGCCTTGATTGTCCACACCTGTGTCACTGACATTGCTAATCAGAAACACCTGGTCCAAATTAGGCTTGATTGTCCACACATGTGTCACTGAAATTGCTAATTAGAAACACCAGGTCCTAATTAGCATTGATTGTCGCTAATTAGAAAAACCTGGTGGTAACTAGCCTTTATTGTGCACACCTGTGTCCCTGAAATTGCTAATTAGAAACACTTGGTCCAAATTAGCCTTGATTGTCCACACCTGTGTCACTGAAATTGCTATTTAGAAAAACCTGGTCCTAATTAGCCTTTATTGTCCACACCTGTGTCACTGATAGTGCTAATTAGACGCACCTGATACTTTCTGGCCTTGATTGGCCGCACTTGTGTCACTGAAATTGCTAATTAGATGCCCCTGGTCCTAATTAGCCTTGATTGTCCACACCTGTGTCAGTGAAATTGCTAATTAGACCAACCTGGTCTTAATTAGACTTGATTGTCCACACGTGTGTCACTGAAATTGCTAGTTAGAAATACCTGGTCCTAATTAGCCTTTATTGTCCACACCTGTGTCACTGATATTGCTAATTAGACGCACCTAATACTAACTGGCCTTGATTGGCCACACTTGTGTCACTGAAATTGCTAACTAGACGCACCTGGTCCTAATGAGCCTTGATTGTCCACACCTGTGTCAGTGACATTGCTAATTAGACCAACCTGGTCCTAATTAGACTTGATTTTCCACACGTGTGTCACTGAAATTGCTAGTTAGAAATACCTGGTCCTAAATAGCCTTGATTGTCTCCACCTGTGTCACTGACATTGCTAACTAGAAACACCTGGTCCTAATTAGGCTTGATTGTTGCTTTTTACGAATACCTGGTCATAATTAGCCTTGATTTTCCATACCTGTGTCACTGATATTGCTAATTAGAAGTACTGGATACTAACTGGCCTTGATTGGCCACACCTGTGTCAATGAAATTGCTAATTAGATGCACAAGGTCCTAATTACCCTTGATTGTCCACACATGTGTAAATGAAATTGGTAATTAACTGCACCTGGTCCTAAATAACCTTGGTTGTCCACACCTGTGTCCCTGAAATTGATAATTAGAATCACTTTTTACTAGTTAGCCTTGATTTTCGCTATTTAGAAACACCTTGTCGTAACTAGCCTTGAATATCCACACATGTTTCCATGAATTTGCTGATTAGAAACACCTGGTCCAAATAAGCCTTGATTGTCAACAACTGTGCCACGGAAATTGCTAATTAGAAACACCCGGTTCTAATTAGCCTTGATTGTCGCTAATTAGGACAACCTGGTCATAGTTATATGGATTGTCCACACCTGTGTCACTGAAATTGCTAATTAGAAGCACCTGGTACTAAAGAGCCTTGATTGGCCACACCTGTGTCACTGAAATTGCTAATTAGAAGCACCTCGTCGTAATTAACCTTGATTGGCCACACCCCTGTTCACTGAAATTGTTAATTAGAAACACGTGTTCCTAATTAGCCTTGATTGTCGCTAATTAGGAAAACCTGGTCGTAATTAGCCTTGATTGGCCCACCTGTGTCACTGAAATTGCTAATTAGATGCACATGGTCCTAATCAGCCTTGATTGTTCACACCTGTGTCACTGAAATTGCTAATTAAAAAAACCTGGTCCGAATTAGCTTTTATTGTCCATATCTGTGTCTCTGCAATTGTTAATTAGAAACACTTGGTCCTAATTAGCCTTGATTGTACCACACCTGTGTCACTGAAATTGTTAATTACAAACACCATGTCCTAATTAGCATTGATTGTCGCTAATTAGAAACACCTGGTGGTAACTAGCCTTTATTCTCCACACCTGTGTGCCTCTAATTGCTAATTAGAAACACTTGGCCCAAATTAGCCTTGATTGTCCACACCTGTGTCACTGAAATTGGTAATTAGAAAAACCTGGTCCTAATTAGCCTTTATTGTCCACACCTGTGTCACTGATATTGCTAATTAAAAGCACCTGACACTAACTGGCCTTGATTGGCCACACTTGTGACACTGAAATTGCTAATTAGATGCACCTGGTCCTAATTAGCCTTGATTGTCCACACCTGTGTCAGTGAAATTGCTAATTAGACTAACCTGGTACTAATTAGACTTGATTGTCCACACGTGTGTCACTGAAATTGCTAGTTAGAAATACCTGGTCCCACATAGCCTTGATTGTCCCCAACTGTGTCACTGACATTGCTAATTAGAAACACCTGGTCCTAATTAGGCTTGATTGTCACTTTTTACGAATACCTGGTCATAATTAGCCTTGATTGTCCACACCTGTGTGACTGAAAATGGTAATTAGAAACACCTGGTCCAAATTAGGCTTGATTGGCCACACCTGTGTCATTGAAATTGCTAATTAGACGCACCTTATCCCCATTAGCCTTGATGTCCATACCTGTGTCACTGCAATTGCTAATTAGACGCACATGGTCCCAATTTCCCTTCATTGGCCACACCTGTGTCACTGAAATTGGTAATTTGACGCACTTGGTCCTAATTAGCCTTGATGGGCAACACATGTGTCACTGAAAGTGTTAATTAGAAGCACGTGGTCCTAATGAGCAATGATTGGCCACACGTGTGTCACTGAAATTTCTAATTAGATGCACCTGATCCTAATTAGCCTTGATGGGCCACACCTGTGTCACTGAAATTGCTAATTAGAAGCACCTGGTCCTAATTAGCCTTGATTGGCCACACCTGTGTCACTGAAATTGCTAATTAGAAAAAACTGTTCCTGCTTAGCTGTGGATGTCCCCATGTGTGTCACTGGAATTGATAATGAGAATCACCTGTTCCTAATTAGCTTTGATTGTCGCTAATTAGAAACAGCTGGTCATAACTAGCCTTGATTTTCCACATCTGTGTCCCTGAAATTGCTAATTAGAAACACTTCGTCCAAATTGGGCTTAATTGGCCACACCTGTGTCACTGAAATTGCTAATTAGAAGCACCTGGTACTAAAGAGCCTTGATTGGCCACACCTGTGTCACTGAAATTGCTAATTAGAAGCACCTCGTTGTAATTAACCTTGATTGGCCACACCTGTGTCACTGAAATTGCTAATTAAAAAGACCTGTTCCGAATTAGCTTTTATTGTCCATACCTGTGTCTCTGCAATTGTTAATTAGAAACACTTGGTCCTAATTAGCCTTGATTGTCCACACCTGTGTCACTGAAATTGCTAATTAGACGCACCTGTGACTAATTGGCCTTTATTGGCCACACCTGTGTCACAGAAATTACTAATTAGACGCACTTGGTCATAATTAGCCTTGATCTGCCACACATGTGTCACTGAAAGTGCTAATTAGAAGCACCTGGTCCTAATTAGCAATGATTGGCCACACGTGTGTCACTGAAATTGCTAATTAGATGCACCTGGTCCTAATTAGCCTTGATTGGCCACACCTGTGTCACTGAAATTGCTAGTTAGAAGCACATGGTCCTGATTAGCCTGGATTGGCCACACCTGTGTCACTGAAATTGCTAATTAGAAAAACCTGTTCCTGCTTAGCCTTGGATGCCCCATGTGTGTCACTGGAATTGATAATGAGAAACACCTGTTCCTAATTAGCTTTGATTGTCGCTAATTAGAAAGACCTGGTCCAAATTAGCGTTGATTGGCCACACCAGTGTCACTGAAGTTGCTAATTAGATGCACGTGGTCCTAATTAGCCTTGATTGACTACACCTGTGTCACTGAAATTGCTAATTAGATGCACGAGGTCCTAATCAGCCTTGATTGTCCACACCTTTGTCAATGATATAGCTAATTAGAAATACATGGTCCAAATTAGAATTGATTGCCACACCTGTGCCACTGACATTGCTAATTAGAAACACCTGGTCCTAATTAGCCTTGATTGTCTCTAATTATGAAAACCTGGTCGTAATTAGCCTTGATTTTCCACATCTGTGTCACTGAAATTGTTAATTAGAAACACCTGGTCAAAATTAGGTTACATTGGCCACACCTGTGTCACTGAAATTGGTAATTAGAAGCACCTGGTTCTAATTAGCCTAGATTGGCCACAACTGTGTCACTGACATTGCTAATTAGAAACACATGGTCCTAATTAGCCTTGATTGTCTATATCTATTTCACTTCAATTGCTAATTAGACGCACCTAGTCTTAACTAGCCTTGATTGTCCAAACCTGTGTCAGTTCAATTGCTAATTAGACACACCTGGTCCGAATCAGCCTTGATTGGCCACACCTGTGTCACTGAAATTGCTAATTAGAAACACCAGGTCCTAATTAGCCTTGATTGTCGCTAATTAGAAACACCTGGTGGTAACTAGCCTTTATTCTCCACACCTGTGTCCCTGTAATTGCTAATTAGCAACAATTGGCCCAAATTAGCCTTGATTGTCCACACCTGTGTCACTGATATTGCTAATTAGAAGCACCTGATACTAACTGGCCTTGATTGGCCACACTTGTGTCTCTGAAATTGTTAGTTAGACGCACCTGGTGCTAATGAGCCTTGATTGTCCACACCTGTGTCACTGAAATTGCTAATTAAAAAAACCTGGTCCGAATTAGCCTTTATTGTCCATACCTGTGTCTCTGCAATTGTGAATTAGAAACACTTGGTCCAAATTATCCTTGATTGTCCAAACCTGTGTCACTGAAATTGGTAATTAGAAAAACCTGGTCCTAATTAGCCTTGATTGTCCACACCTGTGTGACTGAAAATGGTAATTAGAAACACCTGGTCCAAATTAGGCTTGATTGGCCACACCTGTGTCATTGAAATTGCTAATTAGACGCACCTTATCCCCATTAGCCTTGATGTCCATACCTGTGTCACTGCAATTGCTAATTAGACGCACATGGTCCCAATTTCCCTTCATTGGCCACACCTGTGTCACTGAAATTGGTAATTTGACGCACTTGGTCCTAATTAGCCTTGATGGGCAACACATGTGTCACTGAAAGTGTTAATTAGAAGCACGTGGTCCTAATGAGCAATGATTGGCCACACGTGTGTCACTGAAATTTCTAATTAGATGCACCTGATCCTAATTAGCCTTGATGGGCCACACCTGTGTCACTGAAATTGCTAATTAGAAGCACCTGGTCCTAATTAGCCTTGATTGGCCACACCTGTGTCACTGAAATTGCTAATTAGAAAAAAATGTTCCTGCTTAGCTGTGGATGTCCCCATGTGTGTCACTGGAATTGATAATGAGAATCACCTGTTCCTAATTAGCTTTGATTGTCGCTAATTAGAAACAGCTGGTCATAACTAGCCTTGATTTTCCACATCTGTGTCCCTGAAATTGCTAATTAGAAACACTTCGTCCAAATTGGGCTTAATTGGCCACACCTGTGTCACTGAAATTGCTAATTAGAAGCACCTGGTACTAAAGAGCCTTGATTGGCCACACCTGTGTCACTGAAATTGCTAATTAGAAGCACCTCGTTGTAATTAACCTTGATTGGCCACACCTGTGTCACTGAAATTGCTAATTAAAAAGACCTGTTCCGAATTAGCTTTTATTGTCCATACCTGTGTCTCTGCAATTGTTAATTAGAAACACTTGGTCCTAATTAGCCTTGATTGTCCACACCTGTGTCACTGAAATTGCTAATTAGACGCACCTGTGACTAATTGGCCTTTATTGGCCACACCTGTGTCACAGAAATTACTAATTAGACGCACTTGGTCATAATTAGCCTTGATCTGCCACACATGTGTCACTGAAAGTGCTAATTAGAAGCACCTGGTCCTAATTAGCAATGATTGGCCACACGTGTGTCACTGAAATTGCTAATTAGATGCACCTGGTCCTAATTAGCCTTGATTGGCCACACCTGTGTCACTGAAATTGCTAGTTAGAAGCACATGGTCCTGATTAGCCTGGATTGGCCACACCTGTGTCACTGAAATTGCTAATTAGAAAAACCTGTTCCTGCTTAGCCTTGGATGCCCCATGTGTGTCACTGGAATTGATAATGAGAAACACCTGTTCCTAATTAGCTTTGATTGTCGCTAATTAGAAAGACCTGGTCCAAATTAGCGTTGATTGGCCACACCAGTGTCACTGAAGTTGCTAATTAGATGCACGTGGTCCTAATTAGCCTTGATTGACTACACCTGTGTCACTGAAATTGCTAATTAGATGCACGAGGTCCTAATCAGCCTTGATTGTCCACACCTTTGTCAATGATATAGCTAATTAGAAATACATGGTCCAAATTAGAATTGATTGCCACACCTGTGCCACTGACATTGCTAATTAGAAACACCTGGTCCTAATTAGCCTTGATTGTCTCTAATTATGAAAACCTGGTCGTAATTAGCCTTGATTTTCCACATCTGTGTCACTGAAATTGTTAATTAGAAACACCTGGTCAAAATTAGGTTACATTGGCCACACCTGTGTCACTGAAATTGGTAATTAGAAGCACCTGGTTCTAATTAGCCTAGATTGGCCACAACTGTGTCACTGACATTGCTAATTAGAAACACATGGTCCTAATTAGCCTTGATTGTCTATATCTATTTCACTTCAATTGCTAATTAGACGCACCTAGTCTTAACTAGCCTTGATTGTCCAAACCTGTGTCAGTTCAATTGCTAATTAGACGCACCTGGTCCGAATCAGCCTTGATTGGCCACACCTGTGTCACTGAAATTGCTAATTAGAAACACCAGGTCCTAATTAGCCTTGATTGTCGCTAATTAGAAACACCTGGTGGTAACTAGCCTTTATTCTCCACACCTGTGTCCCTGTAATTGCTAATTAGCAACAATTGGCCCAAATTAGCCTTGATTGTCCACACCTGTGTCACTGATATTGCTAATTAGAAGCACCTGATACTAACTGGCCTTGATTGGCCACACTTGTGTCTCTGAAATTGCTAGTTAGACGCACCTGGTGCTAATGAGCCTTGATTGTCCACACCTGTGTCACTGAAATTGCTAATTAAAAAAACCTGGTCCGAATTAGCCTTTATTGTCCATACCTGTGTCTCTGCAATTGTGAATTAGAAACACTTGGTCCAAATTATCCTTGATTGTCCAAACCTGTGTCACTGAAATTGGTAATTAGAAAAACCTGGTCCTAATTAGCCTTGATTGTCCACACCTGTGTCACTGAAATTGCTAATTAGATGCACCTGTGATTAATTGGCCTTTATTGGCCACACCTGTGTCACTGAAACTGCTAATTATACGCACCTGGTCCTAATTAGCCTTGATTGTCGCTAATTATGAAAACCTGGTCGTAATTAGCCTTGATTGTCCACATCTGTGTCACTGAAATTGTTAATTAGAAACACCTGGTCAAAATTAGGTTTGATTGGCCATACCTGTGTCACCGAAATTGGTAATTAGAAGCACCTGGTCCTAATTGGGCTAGATTGGCCACACCTGTGTCACTGAAATTGCTAATTAGAAGCACGTGGGCCGAATTAGTCTTGATTGGCCACACCTGTGTAACTGAAATTGCTAATTAGACACATCTGGTTTATAATTAGCCTTGATTGGCCACACCTGTGTCAATGAAATTGCTAATTAGATGCACGAGGTCCTAATCACCCTTGATTGTCCACACATGTGTCAGAGAATTTGCCAATTAGGAAAACCTTGCCCTACTTAGCTTTGGTTGTCCACACCTGTGTCACTGAAATTGTCAATTAGAATCACCTTTTACTAATTAGCCTTGATTATCGCTATTTAGAATCACCTTGTCGTAACTAGCCTTGAATATCCACACATGTTTCCATGAATTTGCTGATTAGAAACACCTGGTCCAAATAAGCCTTGATTGTCAACAACTGTGCCACTGAAATTGCTAATTATTAACACCCGGTCGTAATTAGCCTTGATTGTCGCTATTTAGGACAACCTGGTTATAATAATATGGATTGTCCACACCTGTGTCACTGAAATTGATAATTAAAAACACCTGGTACAAATTGGGCTTGATTGGCCACACCTGTGTCACTGAAATTGCTAATTAGAAGCACCTGGTACTAAAGAGCCTTGATTTGCCACACCTGTGTCAGTGAAATTGCTAATTAGAAGCACCTCGTCGTAATTAACCTTGATTGGCCACACCTCTGTTCACTGAAATTGTTAATTAGAAACACCTGTTCCTAATTAGCCTTGATTGTCGCTAATTAGGAAAACCTGGGCGTAATTAGCCTTGATTGGCCCTACTTGTGTCACTGAAATTGTTAATTAGACGCACATGGTCCTAATCAGCCTTGATTGTCCGCACCTGTGTCACTGAAATTGCTAATTAAAAAAACCTGGTCCGAATTAGCCTTTATTGTCCATACCTGTGTCTCTGCAATTGTGAATTAGAAACACTTGGTCCAAATTATCCTTGATTGTCCACACCTGTGTCACTGAAATTGGTAATTAGAAAAACCTGGTCCTAATTAGCCTTGATTGTCCACACCTGTGTCACTGAAATTGCTAATTAGATGCACCTGTGACTAATTGGCCTTTATTGGCCACACCTGTGTCACTGAAATTGCTAATTTGATGCACCTGGTCCTAATTAGCCTTGATTGTCCAACCCTGTGTCAGTGAAATTGCTAATTAGAAAAACATGGTCCTAACTATCCTTGATTGTCCCCACCTGTGTCACTGACATTGCTAATTCGAAACACCTGGTCCTAACTAGGCTTGATTGCCGCTTTTTACGAACACCTGGTCGTAATTAGCCTTGATTGTACACACCCGTGTCACTGAAAATGTTAATTGGAAACACCTGGTCCAAATTAGGCTTGATTGGCCACATCTGTGTCACTAAATTTGGTAATTAGAAGCACCTGGTCCTATTTAGCCTTGATTGGAAACACCTGTGTCACTGAAATTGCTAATTAGATGCACCTGAGCCTAATTAGTCTTGATTGTCCATACCTGTGTCACTGCAATTGCTAGTTAGATGCAAATGGTCCTAATTTGCCTTCATTGGCCACACCTGTGTCACTGAAATTGCTATTTAGATGCACCTGGTCCTAATAAGCCTTGATTGGCTACAGATGTGTCACTGAAAGTGCTAATTAGAAGCACCTTGTCCAAATCAGTCTTGATTGTCCACACCTATGTCATTGAAACAGCTAATTAGAAACACCAGGTCCTAAATAGCCTTCATGGTCGCTAATTAGAAACACCTGGTCGTAACTAGCCTTGATCGTCCACACCTGTGTCCCTGAAATTGCTAATTAGAAACACTTCGTCCAAATTAGCCTTGATTGGCCACACCTGTGTCACTGAATTTGCTAATTAGACGCACATGGTCCTAATTAGCCTTGTTTGGTGACACCTGTGTCTCTGAAATTGCTAATTAGATGCACGTGGTTCTAATTAGCCTTGATTGGCCACACTTGTGTCTCTGAAATTCCTACTTAGACACATCTGGTGCTAATGAGCCTTGATTGTCCAAACTTGTGTCAATGAAATTGGTAATTAGATGCATCTGGTCCTAAATAACCTTGATTGTCCACACCTGTGTCATTGAAATTGCTAATTAGAAAAACCTGGTCCTAATTAACCTTTATTGTCCACACCTGTGTCACTGATATTGCTAATTAGTTGCACCTAATACTAACTGGCCTTGATTGGCCACACTTGTGTCACTGAAATTGCTAATTAGACGCACCTGGTCCTAATTAGCCTTGATTGTCCACACCTGTGTCAGTGAAATTGCTAATTAGAGCAACCTGGTCCTAATTAGACTTGATTGTCCACACGTGTGTCACTGAAATTGCTAGTTAGAAATACCTGGTCCTAACTAGCCTTGATTGTCCACACCTGTGTCAGTGAAATTGCTAATTAGACTAACCTGGTACTAATTAGACTTGATTGTCCACACGTGTGTCACTGAAATTGCTAGTTAGAAATACCTGGTCCCACATAGCCTTGATTGTCCCCAACTGTGTCACTGACATTGCTAATTAGAAACACCTGGTCCTAATTAGGCTTGATTGTCACTTTTTACGAATACCTGGTCATAATTAGCCTTGATTGTCCACACCTGTGTGACTGAAAATGGTAATTAGAAACACCTGGTCCAAATTAGGCTTGATTGGCCACACCTGTGTCATTGAAATTGCTAATTAGACGCACCTTATCCCCATTAGCCTTGATGTCCATACCTGTGTCACTGCAATTGCTAATTAGACGCACATGGTCCCAATTTCCCTTCATTGGCCACACCTGTGTCACTGAAATTGGTAATTTGACGCACTTGGTCCTAATTAGCCTTGATGGGCAACACATGTGTCACTGAAAGTGTTAATTAGAAGCACGTGGTCCTAATGAGCAATGATTGGCCACACGTGTGTCACTGAAATTTCTAATTAGATGCACCTGGTCCTAATTAGCCTTGATGGGCCACACCTGTGTCACTGAAATTGCTAATTAGAGAATCTGTTCCTGCTTAGCCTTGGTTGTCCCCATGTGTGTCTCTGCAATTGATAATGAGAAACACCTTTTCCTAATTAGCTTTGATTGTCGCTAATTAGAAGCACCTGGCCCTAATTAGCAATGATTGGCCACACCACTGTCACTGAAGTTGCTAATTAGACGCACGTGGTCCTAATTAGCCTTGACTGGCTACTCTTGTGTCACTGAAATTGCTAATTAGACACACGAGGTCCTAATCAGCCTTGATTGTCCACACCTGTGTCAATGAAATAGCTAATTAGAAACACATGGTCCAAATTAGAATTGATTGCCACACCTGTGCCTCAGACATTGCTAATTAGAGAAACATGGTCCTAATTCGTCTTGATTGTCACTAATTATGAAATCCTGGTTGTAATTAGCCTTGATTGTCCACATCTGTGTCACTGAAATTGTTAATTAGAAACACCTGGTCAAAATTAGGTTTGATTGGCCACACCTGTGTCACTGAAATTGGTAATTAGAAGCAACTGGTCCAATATAGCCTTGATTGGCCACACCTGTGTCACTGAAATTGCTAATTAGACACACCTGGTTCTAATTAGCCTTGATTGGCCACCCCTGTGTTAATGAAATTGCTAATTAGATGCACGAGGTCCTAATCACCCTTGATTGTCCACACATGTGTCAGAGAATTTGCCAATTAGGAAAACCTGGTACTACTTACCATTGGTTGTCCACACCTGTGTCGCTGAAATTGATAATTAGAATCACCTTTTACTAATTAGCCTTGATTTTCGCTATTTAGAAACACCTTGTTGTAACTAGCCTTGAATATCCACACATGTTTCCATGAATTTGCTGATTAGAAACACCTGGTCCAAATAAGCCTTGATTGTCAACAACTGTGCCACGGAAATTGCTAATTAGAAACACCCGGTTCTAATTAGCCTTGATTGTCGCTAATTAGGACAACCTGGTCATAGTTATATGGATTGTCCACACCTGTGTCACTGAAATTGCTAATTAGAAGCACCTGGTACTAAAGAGCCTTGATTGGCCACACCTGTGTCACTGAAATTGCTAATTAGAAGCACCTCGTCGTAATTAACCTTGATTGGCCACACCCCTGTTCACTGAAATTGTTAATCAGAAACACCTGTTCCTAATTAGCCTTGATTGTCGCTAATTAGGAAAACCTGGTCGTAATTAGCCTTGATTGGCCCCACCTGTGTCACTGAAATTGCTAATTAGATGCACATGGTCCTAATCAGCCTTGATTGTTCACACCTGTGTCACTGAAATTGCTAATTAAAAAAAACCTGGTCCGAATTAGCTTTTATTGTCCATATCTGTGTCTCTGCAATTGTTAATTAGAAACACTTGGTCCTAATTAGCCTTGATTGTCCACACCTGTGTCACTGAAATTGTTAATTACAAACACCATGTCCTAATTAGCATTGATTGTCGCTAATTAGAAACACCTGGTGGTAACTAGCCTTTATTCTCCACACCTGTGTGCCTCTAATTGCTAATTAGAAACACTTGGCCCAAATTAGCCTTGATTGTCCACACCTGTGTCACTGAAATTGGTAATTAGAAAAACCTGGTCCTAATTAGCCTTTATTGTCCACACCTGTGTCACTGATATTGCTAATTAAAAGCACCTGACACTAACTGGCCTTGATTGGCCACACTTGTGACACTGAAATTGCTAATTAGATGCACCTGGTGCTAATTAGCCTTGAT
The DNA here is from genome assembly GCA_023101885.1 of Typhlomys cinereus. Lineage (NCBI taxonomy): Eukaryota > Metazoa > Chordata > Mammalia > Rodentia > Platacanthomyidae > Typhlomys > Typhlomys cinereus. The sequence continues at coordinate 135,057 of JALPQD010000936.1, read as the reverse complement.
TGTCCACACCTGTGTCAGTGAAATTGCTAATTAGACTAACCTGGTACTAATTAGACTTGATTGTCCACACGTGTGTCACTGAAATTGCTAGTTAGAAATACCTGGTCCCACATAGCCTTGATTGTCCCCAACTGTGTCACTGACATTGCTAATTAGAAACACCTGGTCCTAATTAGGCTTGATTGTCACTTTTTACGAATACCTGGTCATAATTAGCCTTGATTGTCCACACCTGTGTGACTGAAAATGGTAATTAGAAACACCTGGTCCAAATTAGGCTTGATTGGCCACACCTGTGTCATTGAAATTGCTAATTAGACGCACCTTATCCCCATTAGCCTTGATGTCCATACCTGTGTCACTGCAATTGCTAATTAGACGCACATGGTCCCAATTTCCCTTCATTGGCCACACCTGTGTCACTGAAATTGGTAATTTGACGCACTTGGTCCTAATTAGCCTTGATGGGCAACACATGTGTCACTGAAAGTGTTAATTAGAAGCACGTGGTCCTAATGAGCAATGATTGGCCACACGTGTGTCACTGAAATTTCTAATTAGATGCACCTGGTCCTAATTAGCCTTGATGGGCCACACCTGTGTCACTGAAATTGCTAATTAGAGAATCTGTTCCTGCTTAGCCTTGGTTGTCCCCATGTGTGTCTCTGCAATTGATAATGAGAAACACCTTTTCCTAATTAGCTTTGATTGTCGCTAATTAGAAGCACCTGGCCCTAATTAGCAATGATTGGCCACACCACTGTCACTGAAGTTGCTAATTAGACGCACGTGGTCCTAATTAGCCTTGACTGGCTACTCTTGTGTCACTGAAATTGCTAATTAGACACACGAGGTCCTAATCAGCCTTGATTGTCCACACCTGTGTCAATGAAATAGCTAATTAGAAACACATGGTCCAAATTAGAATTGATTGCCACACCTGTGCCTCAGACATTGCTAATTAGAGAAACATGGTCCTAATTCGTCTTGATTGTCACTAATTATGAAATCCTGGTTGTAATTAGCCTTGATTGTCCACATCTGTGTCACTGAAATTGTTAATTAGAAACACCTGGTCAAAATTAGGTTTGATTGGCCACACCTGTGTCACTGAAATTGGTAATTAGAAGCAACTGGTCCAATATAGCCTTGATTGGCCACACCTGTGTCACTGAAATTGCTAATTAGACACACCTGGTTCTAATTAGCCTTGATTGGCCACCCCTGTGTTAATGAAATTGCTAATTAGATGCACGAGGTCCTAATCACCCTTGATTGTCCACACATGTGTCAGAGAATTTGCCAATTAGGAAAACCTGGTACTACTTACCATTGGTTGTCCACACCTGTGTCGCTGAAATTGATAATTAGAATCACCTTTTACTAATTAGCCTTGATTTTCGCTATTTAGAAACACCTTGTTGTAACTAGCCTTGAATATCCACACATGTTTCCATGAATTTGCTGATTAGAAACACCTGGTCCAAATAAGCCTTGATTGTCAACAACTGTGCCACGGAAATTGCTAATTAGAAACACCCGGTTCTAATTAGCCTTGATTGTCGCTAATTAGGACAACCTGGTCATAGTTATATGGATTGTCCACACCTGTGTCACTGAAATTGCTAATTAGAAGCACCTGGTACTAAAGAGCCTTGATTGGCCACACCTGTGTCACTGAAATTGCTAATTAGAAGCACCTCGTCGTAATTAACCTTGATTGGCCACACCCCTGTTCACTGAAATTGTTAATCAGAAACACCTGTTCCTAATTAGCCTTGATTGTCGCTAATTAGGAAAACCTGGTCGTAATTAGCCTTGATTGGCCCCACCTGTGTCACTGAAATTGCTAATTAGATGCACATGGTCCTAATCAGCCTTGATTGTTCACACCTGTGTCACTGAAATTGCTAATTAAAAAAAACCTGGTCCGAATTAGCTTTTATTGTCCATATCTGTGTCTCTGCAATTGTTAATTAGAAACACTTGGTCCTAATTAGCCTTGATTGTCCACACCTGTGTCACTGAAATTGTTAATTACAAACACCATGTCCTAATTAGCATTGATTGTCGCTAATTAGAAACACCTGGTGGTAACTAGCCTTTATTCTCCACACCTGTGTGCCTCTAATTGCTAATTAGAAACACTTGGCCCAAATTAGCCTTGATTGTCCACACCTGTGTCACTGAAATTGGTAATTAGAAAAACCTGGTCCTAATTAGCCTTTATTGTCCACACCTGTGTCACTGATATTGCTAATTAAAAGCACCTGACACTAACTGGCCTTGATTGGCCACACTTGTGACACTGAAATTGCTAATTAGATGCACCTGGTGCTAATTAGCCTTGATTGTCCACACCTGTGTCAGTGAAATTGCTAATTAGACTAACCTGGTACTAATTAGACTTGATTGTCCACACGTGTGTCACTGAAATTGCTAGTTAGAAATACCTGGTCCCACATAGCCTTGATTGTCCCCAACTGTGTCACTGACATTGCTAATTAGAAACACCTGGTCCTAATTAGGCTTGATTGTCACTTTTTACGAATACCTGGTCATAATTAGCCTTGATTGTCCACACCTGTGTGACTGAAAATGGTAATTAGAAACACCTGGTCCAAATTAGGCTTGATTGGCCACACCTGTGTCATTGAAATTGCTAATTAGACGCACCTTATCCCCATTAGCCTTGATGTCCATACCTGTATCACTGCAATTGCTAATTAGACGCACATGGTCCCAATTTCCCTTCATTGGCCACACCTGTGTCACTGAAATTGGTAATTTGACGCACTTGGTCCTAATTAGCCTTGATGGGCAACACATGTGTCACTGAAAGTGTTAATTAGAAGCACGTGGTCCTAATGAGCAATGATTGGCCACACGTGTGTCACTGAAATTTCTAATTAGATGCACCTGGTCCTAATTAGCCTTGATGGGCCACACCTGTGTCACTGAAATTGCTAATTAGAGAATCTGTTCCTGCTTAGCCTTGGTTGTCCCCATGTGTGTCTCTGCAATTGATAATGAGAAACACCTTTTCCTAATTAGCTTTGATTGTCGCTAATTAGAAGCACCTGGCCCTAATTAGCAATGATTGGCCACACCACTGTCACTGAAGTTGCTAATTAGACGCACGTGGTCCTAATTAGCCTTGACTGGCTACTCTTGTGTCACTGAAATTGCTAATTAGACACACGAGGTCCTAATCAGCCTTGATTGTCCACACCTGTGTCAATGAAATAGCTAATTAGAAACACATGGTCCAAATTAGAATTGATTGCCACACCTGTGCCTCAGACATTGCTAATTAGAGAAACATGGTCCTAATTCGTCTTGATTGTCACTAATTATGAAATCCTGGTTGTAATTAGCCTTGATTGTCCACATCTGTGTCACTGAAATTGTTAATTAGAAACACCTGGTCAAAATTAGGTTTGATTGGCCACACCTGTGTCACTGAAATTGGTAATTAGAAGCAACTGGTCCAATATAGCCTTGATTGGCCACACCTGTGTCACTGAAATTGCTAATTAGACACACCTGGTTCTAATTAGCCTTGATTGGCCACCCCTGTGTTAATGAAATTGCTAATTAGATGCACGAGGTCCTAATCACCCTTGATTGTCCACACATGTGTCAGAGAATTTGCCAATTAGGAAAACCTGGTACTACTTACCATTGGTTGTCCACACCTGTGTCGCTGAAATTGATAATTAGAATCACCTTTTACTAATTAGCCTTGATTTTCGCTATTTAGAAACACCTTGTTGTAACTAGCCTTGAATATCCACACATGTTTCCATGAATTTGCTGATTAGAAACACCTGGTCCAAATAAGCCTTGATTGTCAACAACTGTGCCACTGAAATTGCTAATTATTAACACCCGGTCGTAATTAGCCTTGATTGTCGCTAATTAGGACAACCTGGTCATAATTATATGGATTGTCCACACCTGTGTCACTGAAATTGATAATTAAAAACACCTGGTACAAATTGGGCTTGATTGGCCACACCTGTGTCACTGAAATTGGTAATTAGAAGCACCTGGTACTAAAGAGCCTTGATTGGCCACACCTGTGTCAGTGAAATTGCTAATTAGAAGCACCTCGTCGTAATTAACCTTGATTGGCCACACCTCTGTTCACTGAAATTGTTAATTAGAAACACCTGTTCCTAATTAGACTTGATTGTCCCTAATTAGGAAAACCTGGGCGTAATTAGCCTTGATTGGCCCCACCTGTGTCACTGAAATTGTTAATTAGACGCACATGGTCCTAATCAGCCTTGATTGTCCACACCTGTGTCACTGAAATTGCTAATTACAAAAACCTGGTCCGAATTAGCCTTTATTGTCCATACCTGTGTCTCTCCAATTGTGAATTAGAAACACTTGTTCCAAATTATCCTTGATTGTCCACACCTGTGTCACTGAAATTGGTAATTAGACGCACCTGTGACTAATTGGCCTTTATTGGCCACACCTGTGTCACTGAAACTGCTAATTATACGCACCTGGTCCTAATTAGCATTGATTGTCCAACCCTGTGTCAGTGAAATTGCTAATTAGAAAAACATGGTCCTAACTAGCTTTGATTGTCCCCACCTGTGTCACTGACATTGCTAATTCGAAACACCTGGTCCTAACTAGGCTTGATTGCCGCTTTTTACGAACACCTGGTCGTAATTACCCTTGATTGTACACACCCGTGTCACTGAAAGTGTTAATTGGAAACACCTGGTCCAAATTAGGCTTGATTGGCCACATCTGTGTCACTAAATTTGGTAATTAGAAGCACATGGTCCTATTTAGCCTTGATTGGAAACACCTGTGTCACTGAAATTGCTAATTAGATGCACCTGAGCCTAATTAGTCTTGATTGTCCATACCTGTGTCACTGCAATTGCTAGTTAGATGCAAATGGTCCTAATTTGCCTTCATTGGCCACACCTGTGTCACTGAAATTGCTATTTAGATGCACCTGGTCCTAATAAGCCTTGATCGGCCACACGTGTCACTGAAAGTGCTAATTAGAAGCACCTTGTCCAAATCAGTCTTGATTGTCCACACCTATGTCCTTGAAACAGCTAATTAGAAACACCAGGTCCTATATAGCCTTCATGGTCGCTAATTAGAAACACCTGGTCGTTACTAGCCTTGATCGTCCACACCTGTGTCCCCTGAAATTGCTAATTAGAAACACTTCGTCCAAATTAGCCTTGATTGGCCACACCTGTGTCACTTAAATTGCTAATTAGACACACATGGTCCTAACTAGCCTTGTTTGGTGACACCTGTGTCACTGAAATTGCTAATTAGACGCACGTGGTCCTAATTAGCCTTGATTGGCCACACCTGTGTCACTGAAATTGCTCATTAGACGCACGAAGTCATAATCAGCTTTAATTGTCCACCCCTGTGTCTCTGAAATTGCTAATAAGATAAACCTTGTCGTAATTAGCCTTGATTGTCCACACCTGTGTCACCAAAATTGTTAATTACAAACACAAGGTCCAAATTAGCATTGATTGTCGCTAATTAGAAACACCTGGTGGTAACTAGCCTTTACTCTCCACACCTGTGTCCCTGTATTTGCTTATTAGAAACACTTGGCCCAAATTAGCCTTGATTGTCCACACCTGTGTCACTGAAAATGGTAATTGGAAACACCTGGTCCAAATTAGGCTTGATTGGCCACACCTGTGTCACTAAATTTGGTAATTAGAAACACCTGGTCCTATATAGCCTTGATTGGCCACACCTGTGTCACTGAAATTGCTAATTAGATGCACCTGATCCCATTAGCCTTGATGTCCATACCTGTGTCACTGCAATTGCTAATTAGACGCACATGGTCCCAATTTCCCTTCATTGGCCACACCTGTCTCACTGAAATTGCTAATTTGATGCACTTGGTCCTAATTAGCCTTGATGGGCCACACATGTGTCACTGAAAGTGCTAATTAGAAGCACCTGGTCCTAATTAGCAATGATTGGCCACACCTGTGTCACTGAAATTGCTAGTTAGAAGCACCTGGTCCTAGTTAGCCTTGATTGGCCACACCTGTGTCACTGAAATTGCTAATTAGAAAAACTTGTTCCTACTTAGCCTTGGATGTCCCCATGTGTGTCACTGGAATTGATAATGAGAAGCACCTGTTCCTAATTAGCTTTGATTGTCGCTAATTAGAAACACCTGGACCAAATTAGCGTTGATTGGCCACACCAGTGTCACTGAAGTTGCTAATTACATGCACGTGGTCCTAATTAGCCTTGATTGGCTACACCTGTGTCAATGAAATAGCTAATTAGAAACACATGGTCCACATTAGAATTGATTGCCACACCTGTGCCACTGACATTGCTAATTAGAAACACCTGGTCCTAATTAGCCTTGATTGTCGCTAATTATGAAAACCTGGTCGTAATTAGCCTTGATTGTCCACATCTGTGTCACTGAAAGTGTTAATTAGAAACACCTGGTCAAAATTAGGTTTGATTGGCCACACCTGTGTCACCGAAATTGGTAATTAGAAGCACCTGGTCCTAATGGGCCTAGATTGGCCACACCTGTGTCACTGAAAATGCCAATTAGAAGCACGTGGGCCGAATTAGTCTTGATTGGCCACACCTGTGTACCTGAAATTGCTAATTAGACACACCTGGTTTATAATTAGCCTTGATTGGCCACACCTGTGTCACTGAAATTGCTAATTAGATGCACCTGTGACTAATTGGCCTTTATTGGCCACACCTGTGTCACTGAAATTGCTAATTTGATGCACCTGGTCCTAATTAGCCTTGATTGTCCAACCCTGTGTCAGTGAAATTGCTAATTAGAAAAACATGGTCCTAACTAGCCTTGATTGTCCCCACATGTGTCACTGACATTGCTAATTCGAAACACCTGGTCCTAACTAGGCTTGATTGCCGCTTTTTACGAACACCTGGTCGTAATTAGCCTTGATTGTACACACCCGTGTCACTGAAAATGTTAATTGGAAACACCTGGTCCAAACTAGGCTTGATTGGCCACACCTGTGTCACTAAATTTGGTAATTAGAAGCACCTGGTCCTATTTAGCCTTGATTGGAAACACCTGTGTCACTGAAATTGCTAATTAGATGCACCTGAGCCTAATTAGTCTTGATTGTCCATACCTGTGTCACTGCAATTGCTAGTTAGATGCAAATGGTCCTAATTTGCCTTCATTGGCCACACCTGTGTCACTGAAATTGCTATTTAGATGCACCTGGTTCTTATAAGCCTTGATCGTCTACACATGTGTCACTGAAAGTGCTAATTAGAAGCACCTGGTCCTAATCAGTCTTGATTGTCCACACCTATGTCCTTGAAACAGCTAATTAGAAACACCAGGTCCTAAATAGCCTTCATGGTCGCTAATTAGAAACACCTGGTCGTAACTAGCCTTGATCGTCCACACCTGTGTCCCTGAAATTGCTAATTAGAAACACTTCGTCCAAATTAGCCTTGATTGGCCACACCTGTGTCACTGAAATTGCTAATTAGAAAAACCTGGTCCTAATTAGCCTTGTTTGGTGACACCTGTGTCACTGAAATTGCTAATTAGACGCACCTGGTCCTAATGAGCCTTGATTGTCCACACCTGTGTCAGTGACATTGCTAATTAGACCAACCTGGTGCTAATGAGCCTTGATTGTCCAAACCTGTGTCAATGAAATTGGTAAATGGATGCACCTCGTCTTAAATAACCTTTATTGTCCACATCTGTGTCACTGAAATTGCTAATTAGAAACACTTCGTCCAAATTAGCCTTGATTGTCCACACCTGTGTCACTGATATTGCTAATTACATGCACGTAATACTAACTGGCCTTGATTGGCCAAACTTGTGTCACTGAAATTGCTAATTAGACGCACCTGGTCCTAATTAGCCTTGATTGTCCACACCTGTGTCAGTGAAATTGCTAATTAGAGCAACCTGGTCCTAATTAGACTTGATTGTCCACACGTGTGTCACTGAAATTGCTAGTTAGAAATACCTGGTCCTAACTAGCCTTGATTGTCCACACCTGTGTCACTGACATTGCTAATCAGAAACACCTGGTCCAAATTAGGCTTGATTGTCCACACATGTGTCACTGAAATTGCTAATTAGAAACACCAGGTCCTAATTAGCATTGATTGTCGCTAATTAGAAAAACCTGGTGGTAACTAGCCTTTATTGTGCACACCTGTGTCCCTGAAATTGCTAATTAGAAACACTTGGTCCAAATTAGCCTTGATTGTCCACACCTGTGTCACTGAAATTGCTATTTAGAAAAACCTGGTCCTAATTAGCCTTTATTGTCCACACCTGTGTCACTGATAGTGCTAATTAGACGCACCTGATACTTTCTGGCCTTGATTGGCCGCACTTGTGTCACTGAAATTGCTAATTAGATGCCCCTGGTCCTAATTAGCCTTGATTGTCCACACCTGTGTCAGTGAAATTGCTAATTAGACCAACCTGGTCTTAATTAGACTTGATTGTCCACACGTGTGTCACTGAAATTGCTAGTTAGAAATACCTGGTCCTAATTAGCCTTTATTGTCCACACCTGTGTCACTGATATTGCTAATTAGACGCACCTAATACTAACTGGCCTTGATTGGCCACACTTGTGTCACTGAAATTGCTAACTAGACGCACCTGGTCCTAATGAGCCTTGATTGTCCACACCTGTGTCAGTGACATTGCTAATTAGACCAACCTGGTCCTAATTAGACTTGATTTTCCACACGTGTGTCACTGAAATTGCTAGTTAGAAATACCTGGTCCTAAATAGCCTTGATTGTCTCCACCTGTGTCACTGACATTGCTAACTAGAAACACCTGGTCCTAATTAGGCTTGATTGTTGCTTTTTACGAATACCTGGTCATAATTAGCCTTGATTTTCCATACCTGTGTCACTGATATTGCTAATTAGAAGTACTGGATACTAACTGGCCTTGATTGGCCACACCTGTGTCAATGAAATTGCTAATTAGATGCACAAGGTCCTAATCACCCTTGATTGTCCACACATGTGTAAATGAAATTGGTAATTAACTGCACCTGGTCCTAAATAACCTTGGTTGTCCACACCTGTGTCCCTGAAATTGATAATTAGAATCACTTTTTACTAGTTAGCCTTGATTTTCGCTATTTAGAAACACCTTGTCGTAACTAGCCTTGAATATCCACACATGTTTCCATGAATTTGCTGATTAGAAACACCTGGTCCAAATAAGCCTTGATTGTCAACAACTGTGCCACGGAAATTGCTAATTAGAAACACCCGGTTCTAATTAGCCTTGATTGTCGCTAATTAGGACAACCTGGTCATAGTTATATGGATTGTCCACACCTGTGTCACTGAAATTGCTAATTAGAAGCACCTGGTACTAAAGAGCCTTGATTGGCCACACCTGTGTCACTGAAATTGCTAATTAGAAGCACCTCGTCGTAATTAACCTTGATTGGCCACACCCCTGTTCACTGAAATTGTTAATTAGAAACACGTGTTCCTAATTAGCCTTGATTGTCGCTAATTAGGAAAACCTGGTCGTAATTAGCCTTGATTGGCCCCACCTGTGTCACTGAAATTGCTAATTAGATGCACATGGTCCTAATCAGCCTTGATTGTTCACACCTGTGTCACTGAAATTGCTAATTAAAAAACCTGGTCCGAATTAGCTTTTATTGTCCATATCTGTGTCTCTGCAATTGTTAATTAGAAACACTTGGTCCTAATTAGCCTTGATTGTACCACACCTGTGTCACTGAAATTGTTAATTACAAACACCATGTCCTAATTAGCATTGATTGTCGCTAATTAGAAACACCTGGTGGTAACTAGCCTTTATTCTCCACACCTGTGTGCCTCTAATTGCTAATTAGAAACACTTGGCCCAAATTAGCCTTGATTGTCCACACCTGTGTCACTGAAATTGGTAATTAGAAAAACCTGGTCCTAATTAGCCTTTATTGTCCACACCTGTGTCACTGATATTGCTAATTAAAAGCACCTGACACTAACTGGCCTTGATTGGCCACACTTGTGACACTGAAATTGCTAATTAGATGCACCTGGTCCTAATTAGCCTTGATTGTCCACACCTGTGTCAGTGAAATTGCTAATTAGACTAACCTGGTACTAATTAGACTTGATTGTCCACACGTGTGTCACTGAAATTGCTAGTTAGAAATACCTGGTCCCACATAGCCTTGATTGTCCCCAACTGTGTCACTGACATTGCTAATTAGAAACACCTGGTCCTAATTAGGCTTGATTGTCACTTTTTACGAATACCTGGTCATAATTAGCCTTGATTGTCCACACCTGTGTGACTGAAAATGGTAATTAGAAACACCTGGTCCAAATTAGGCTTGATTGGCCACACCTGTGTCATTGAAATTGCTAATTAGACGCACCTTATCCCCATTAGCCTTGATGTCCATACCTGTGTCACTGCAATTGCTAATTAGACGCACATGGTCCCAATTTCCCTTCATTGGCCACACCTGTGTCACTGAAATTGGTAATTTGACGCACTTGGTCCTAATTAGCCTTGATGGGCAACACATGTGTCACTGAAAGTGTTAATTAGAAGCACGTGGTCCTAATGAGCAATGATTGGCCACACGTGTGTCACTGAAATTTCTAATTAGATGCACCTGATCCTAATTAGCCTTGATGGGCCACACCTGTGTCACTGAAATTGCTAATTAGAAGCACCTGGTCCTAATTAGCCTTGATTGGCCACACCTGTGTCACTGAAATTGCTAATTAGAAAAAACTGTTCCTGCTTAGCTGTGGATGTCCCCATGTGTGTCACTGGAATTGATAATGAGAATCACCTGTTCCTAATTAGCTTTGATTGTCGCTAATTAGAAACAGCTGGTCATAACTAGCCTTGATTTTCCACATCTGTGTCCCTGAAATTGCTAATTAGAAACACTTCGTCCAAATTGGGCTTAATTGGCCACACCTGTGTCACTGAAATTGCTAATTAGAAGCACCTGGTACTAAAGAGCCTTGATTGGCCACACCTGTGTCACTGAAATTGCTAATTAGAAGCACCTCGTTGTAATTAACCTTGATTGGCCACACCTGTGTCACTGAAATTGCTAATTAAAAAGACCTGTTCCGAATTAGCTTTTATTGTCCATACCTGTGTCTCTGCAATTGTTAATTAGAAACACTTGGTCCTAATTAGCCTTGATTGTCCACACCTGTGTCACTGAAATTGCTAATTAGACGCACCTGTGACTAATTGGCCTTTATTGGCCACACCTGTGTCACAGAAATTACTAATTAGACGCACTTGGTCATAATTAGCCTTGATCTGCCACACATGTGTCACTGAAAGTGCTAATTAGAAGCACCTGGTCCTAATTAGCAATGATTGGCCACACGTGTGTCACTGAAATTGCTAATTAGATGCACCTGGTCCTAATTAGCCTTGATTGGCCACACCTGTGTCACTGAAATTGCTAGTTAGAAGCACATGGTCCTGATTAGCCTGGATTGGCCACATCTGTGTCACTGAAATTGCTAATTAGAAAAACCTGTTCCTGCTTAGCCTTGGATGCCCCATGTGTGTCACTGGAATTGATAATGAGAAACACCTGTTCCTAATTAGCTTTGATTGTCGCTAATTAGAAAGACCTGGTCCAAATTAGCGTTGATTGGCCACACCAGTGTCACTGAAGTTGCTAATTAGATGCACGTGGTCCTAATTAGCCTTGATTGACTACACCTGTGTCACTGAAATTGCTAATTAGATGCACGAGGTCCTAATCAGCCTTGATTGTCCACACCTTTGTCAATGATATAGCTAATTAGAAATACATGGTCCAAATTAGAATTGATTGCCACACCTGTGCCACTGACATTGCTAATTAGAAACACCTGGTCCTAATTAGCCTTGATTGTCTCTAATTATGAAAACCTGGTCGTAATTAGCCTTGATTTTCCACATCTGTGTCACTGAAATTGTTAATTAGAAACACCTGGTCAAAATTAGGTTACATTGGCCACACCTGTGTCACTGAAATTGGTAATTAGAAGCACCTGGTTCTAATTAGCCTAGATTGGCCACAACTGTGTCACTGACATTGCTAATTAGAAACACATGGTCCTAATTAGCCTTGATTGTCTATATCTATTTCACTTCAATTGCTAATTAGACGCACCTAGTCTTAACTAGCCTTGATTGTCCAAACCTGTGTCAGTTCAATTGCTAATTAGACGCACCTGGTCCGAATCAGCCTTGATTGGCCACACCTGTGTCACTGAAATTGCTAATTAGAAACACCAGGTCCTAATTAGCCTTGATTGTCGCTAATTAGAAACACCTGGTGGTAACTAGCCTTTATTCTCCACACCTGTGTCCCTGTAATTGCTAATTAGCAACAATTGGCCCAAATTAGCCTTGATTGTCCACACCTGTGTCACTGATATTGCTAATTAGAAGCACCTGATACTAACTGGCCTTGATTGGCCACACTTGTGTCTCTGAAATTGCTAGTTAGACGCACCTGGTGCTAATGAGCCTTGATTGTCCACACCTGTGTCACTGAAATTGCTAATTAAAAAAACCTGGTCCGAATTAGCCTTTATTGTCCATACCTGTGTCTCTGCAATTGTGAATTAGAAACACTTGGTCCAAATTATCCTTGATTGTCCAAACCTGTGTCACTGAAATTGGTAATTAGAAAAACCTGGTCCTAATTAGCCTTGATTGTCCACACCTGTGTCACTGAAATTGCTAATTAGATGCACCTGTGATTAATTGGCCTTTATTGGCCACACCTGTGTCACTGAAACTGCTAATTATACGCACCTGGTCCTAATTAGCCTTGATTGTCGCTAATTATGAAAACCTGGTCGTAATTAGCCTTGATTGTCCACATCTGTGTCACTGAAATTGTTAATTAGAAACACCTGGTCAAAATTAGGTTTGATTGGCCATACCTGTGTCACCGAAATTGGTAATTAGAAGCACCTGGTCCTAATTGGCCTAGATTGGCCACACCTGTGTCACTGAAATTGCTAATTAGAAGCACGTGGGCCGAATTAGTCTTGATTGGCCACACCTGTGTAACTGAAATTGCTAATTAGACACATCTGGTTTATAATTAGCCTTGATTGGCCACACCTGTGTCAATGAAATTGCTAATTAGATGCACGAGGTCCTAATCACCCTTGATTGTCCACACATGTGTCAGAGAATTTGCCAATTAGGAAAACCTTGCCCTACTTAGCTTTGGTTGTCCACACCTGTGTCACTGAAATTGTCAATTAGAATCACCTTTTACTAATTAGCCTTGATTATCGCTATTTAGAATCACCTTGTCGTAACTAGCCTTGAATATCCACACATGTTTCCATGAATTTGCTGATTAGAAACACCTGGTCCAAATAAGCCTTGATTGTCAACAACTGTGCCACTGAAATTGCTAATTATTAACACCCGGTCGTAATTAGCCTTGATTGTCGCTATTTAGGACAACCTGGTTATAATAATATGGATTGTCCACACCTGTGTCACTGAAATTGATAATTAAAAACACCTGGTACAAATTGGGCTTGATTGGCCACACCTGTGTCACTGAAATTGCTAATTAGAAGCACCTGGTACTAAAGAGCCTTGATTGGCCACACCTGTGTCAGTGAAATTGCTAATTAGAAGCACCTCGTCGTAATTAACCTTGATTGGCCACACCTCTGTTCACTGAAATTGTTAATTAGAAACACCTGTTCCTAATTAGCCTTGATTGTCGCTAATTAGGAAAACCTGGGCGTAATTAGCCTTGATTGGCCCCACTTGTGTCACTGAAATTGTTAATTAGACGCACATGGTCCTAATCAGCCTTGATTGTCCGCACCTGTGTCACTGAAATTGCTAATTAAAAAAACCTGGTCCGAATTAGCCTTTATTGTCCATACCTGTGTCTCTGCAATTGTGAATTAGAAACACTTGGTCCAAATTATCCTTGATTGTCCACACCTGTGTCACTGAAATTGGTAATTAGAAAAACCTGGTCCTAATTAGCCTTGATTGTCCACACCTGTGTCACTGAAATTGCTAATTAGATGCACCTGTGACTAATTGGCCTTTATTGGCCACACCTGTGTCACTGAAATTGCTAATTTGATGCACCTGGTCCTAATTAGCCTTGATTGTCCAACCCTGTGTCAGTGAAATTGCTAATTAGAAAAACATGGTCCTAACTATCCTTGATTGTCCCCACCTGTGTCACTGACATTGCTAATTCGAAACACCTGGTCCTAACTAGGCTTGATTGCCGCTTTTTACGAACACCTGGTCGTAATTAGCCTTGATTGTACACACCCGTGTCACTGAAAATGTTAATTGGAAACACCTGGTCCAAATTAGGCTTGATTGGCCACATCTGTGTCACTAAATTTGGTAATTAGAAGCACCTGGTCCTATTTAGCCTTGATTGGAAACACCTGTGTCACTGAAATTGCTAATTAGATGCACCTGAGCCTAATTAGTCTTGATTGTCCATACCTGTGTCACTGCAATTGCTAGTTAGATGCAAATGGTCCTAATTTGCCTTCATTGGCCACACCTGTGTCACTGAAATTGCTATTTAGATGCACCTGGTCCTAATAAGCCTTGATTGGCTACAGATGTGTCACTGAAAGTGCTAATTAGAAGCACCTTGTCCAAATCAGTCTTGATTGTCCACACCTATGTCATTGAAACAGCTAATTAGAAACACCAGGTCCTAAATAGCCTTCATGGTCGCTAATTAGAAACACCTGGTCGTAACTAGCATTGATCGTCCACACCTGTGTCCCTGAAATTGCTAATTAGAAACACTTCGTCCAAATTAGCCTTGATTGGCCACACCTGTGTCACTGAATTTGCTAATTAGACGCACATGGTCCTAATTAGCCTTGTTTGGTGACACCTGTGTCTCTGAAATTGCTAATTAGATGCACGTGGTTCTAATTAGCCTTGATTGGCCACACTTGTGTCTCTGAAATTCCTACTTAGACACATCTGGTGCTAATGAGCCTTGATTGTCCAAACTTGTGTCAATGAAATTGGTAATTAGATGCATCTGGTCCTAAATAACCTTGATTGTCCACACCTGTGTCATTAAAATTGCTAATTAGAAAAACCTGGTCCTAATTAACCTTTATTGTCCACACCTGTGTCACTGATATTGCTAATTAGTTGCACCTAATACTAACTGGCCTTGATTGGCCACACTTGTGTCACTGAAATTGCTAATTAGACGCACCTGGTCATAATTAGCCTTGATTGTCCACACCTGTGTCAGTGAAATTGCTAATTAGAGCAACCTGGTCCTAATTAGACTTGATTGTCCACACGTGTGTCACTGAAATTGCTAGTTAGAAATACCTGGTCCTAACTAGCCTTGATTGTCCACACCTGTGTCACTGACATTGCTAGTCAGAAACACCTGGTCCAAATTAGGCTTGATTGTCCACACATGTGTCACTGAAATTGCTAATTAGAAACACCAGGTCCTAATTAACATTGATTGTCGCTAATTAGAAAGACCTGGTGGTAACTAGCCTTTATTGTGCACACCTGTGTCCCTGAAATTGCTAATTAGAAACACTTGGTTCAAATTAGCCTTGATTGTCCACACCTGTGTCACTGAAATTGCTATTTAGAAAAACCTGGTCCGAATTAGCCTTTATTGACCACAACATTGTCACTGATAGTGCTAATTAGACGCACCTGATACTAACTGGCCTTGATTGGCCACACCTGTGTCACTGAAATTGCTAATTAGATGCCCCTGGTCCTAATTAGCCTTGATTGTCCACACCTGTGACAGTGAAATTGCTAATTAGACCAACCTGGTCCTAATTAGACTTGATTGTCCACACGTGTGTCACTGAAATTGCTAGTTAGAAATACCTGGTCCTAAATAGCCTTGATCGTCCCCACCTGTGTCACTGACATTGCTAATTAGAAACACCTCATCCTAAATAGGCTTGATTGTCGCTTTTCACGAATACCTGGTCAAAATTAGCCTTGATTGTCCACACCTGTGTCACTGATATTGCTAATTAGAAGCACCTGATACTAACTGGCCTTGATTGGCCACACTTGTGTCTCTGAAATTGCTAGTTAGACGCACCTGGTGCTAATGAGCCTTGATTGTCCAAACCTGTGTCAATGAAATTGGAAATTAACTGCACCTGGTCCTAAATAACCTTGATTGTCCACACCTGTGTCACTGAAATTGCTAATTAGAGAATCTGTTCCTGCTTAGCCTTGGTTGTCCCCATGTGTGTCTCTGCAATTGATAATGAGAAACACCTTTTCCTAATTATCTTTGATTGTCACTAATTAGACGCACCTGGTCCTAATTAGCAATGATTGGCCACACCACTGTCACTGAAGTTGCTAATTAGACGCACGTGGTCCTAATTAGCCTTGACTGGCTACTCTTGTGTCACTGAAATTGCTAATTTGACACACGAGGTCCTAATCAGCCTTGATTGTCCACACCTGTGTCAATGAAATAGCTAATTAGAAACACATGGTCCAAATTAGAAGTGATTGCCACACCTGTGACTCAGACATTGCTAATTAGAGAAACATGGTCCTAATTCGTCTTGATTGTCGCTAATTATGAAATCCTGGTTGTAATTAGCCTTGATTGTCCACATCTGTGTCACTGAAATTGTTAATTAGAAACACCTGGTCAAAATTAGGTTTGATTGGCCACACCTGTGTCACTGAAATTGGTAATTAGAAGCACCTGGTCCTATATAGCCTTGATTGGCCACACCTGTGTCACTGAAATTGCTAATTAGACACACCTGGTTCTAATTAGCCTTGATTGGCCACCCCTGTGTTAATGAAATTGCTAATTAGATGCACGAGGTCCTAATCACCCTTGATTGTCCACACATGTGTCAGAGAATTTGCCAATTAGGAAAACCTGGTACTACTTACCATTGGTTGTCCACACCTGTGTCGCTGAAATTGATAATTAGAATCACCTTTTACTAATTAGCCTTGATTTTCGCTATTTAGAAACACCTTATTGTAACTAGCCTTGAATATCCACACATGTTTCCATGAATTTGCTGATTAGAAACACCTGGTCCAAATAAGCCTTGATTGTCAACAACTGTGCCACTGAAATTGCTAATTATTAACACCCGGTCGTAATTAGCCTTGATTGTCGCTAATTAGGACAACCTGGTCATAATTATATGGATTGTCCACACCTGTGTCACTGAAATTGATAATTAAAAACACCTGGTACAAATTGGGCTTGATTGGCCACACCTGTGTCACTGAAATTGGTAATTAGAAGCACCTGGTACTAAAGAGCCTTGATTGGCCACACCTGTGTCAGTGAAATTGCTAATTAGAAGCACCTTGTCGTAATTAACCTTGATTGGCCACACCTCTGTTCACTGAAATTGTTAATTAGAAACACCTGTTCCTAATTAGACTTGATTGTCCCTAATTAGGAAAACCTGGGCGTAATTAGCCTTGATTGGCCCCACCTGTGTCACTGAAATTGTTAATTAGACGCACATGGTCCTAATCAGCCTTGATTGTCCACACCTGTGTCACTGAAATTGCTAATTACAAAAACCTGGTCCGAATTAGCCTTTATTGTCCATACCTGTGTCTCTCCAATTGTGAATTAGAAACACTTGTTCCAAATTATCCTTGATTGTCCACACCTGTGTCACTGAAATTGATAATTAGAAAAACCTGGTCCTAATTATCCTTGATTGTCCACACCTGTGTCACTGAAATTGCTAATTAGACGCACCTGTGACTAATTGGCCTTTATTGGCCACACCTGTGTCACTGAAACTGCTAATTATACGCACCTGGTCCTAATTAGCATTGATTGTCCAACCCTGTGTCAGTGAAATTGCTAATTAGAAAAACATGGTCCTAACTAGCCTTGATTGTCCCCACCTGTGTCACTGACATTGCTAATTCGAAACACCTGGTCCTAACTAGGCTTGATTGCTGCTTTTTACGAACACCTGGTCGTAATTAGCCTTGATTGTACACACCCGTGTCACTGAAAGTGTTAATTGGAAACACCTGGTCCAAATTAGGCTTAATTGGCCACACCTGTGTCACTAAATTTGGTAATTAGAAGCACATGGTCCTATGTAGCCTTGATTGGAAACACCTGTGTCACTGAAATTGCTAATTAGATGCACCTGAGCCTAATTAGTCTTGATTGTCCATACCTGTGTCACTGCAATTGCTAGTTCGATGCAAATGGTCCTAATTTGCCTTCATTGGCCACACCTGTGTCACTGAAATTGCTATTTAGATGCACCTGGTCCTAATAAGCCTTGATCGGCTACAGATGTGTCACTGAAAGTGCTAATTAGAAGCACCTTGTCCAAATCAGTCTTGATTGTCCACACCTATGTCCTTGAAACAGCTAATTAGAAACACCAGGTCCTATATAGCCTTCATGGTCGCTAATTAGAAACACCTGGTCGTAACTAGCCTTGATCGTCCACACCTGTGTCCCCTGAAATTGCTAATTAGAAACACTTCATCCAAATTAGCCTTGATTGGCCACACCTGTGTCACTTAAATTGCTAATTAGACACACATGGTCCTAACTAGCCTTGTTTGGTGACACCTGTGTCACTGAAATTGCTAATTAGACGCACGTGGTCCTAATTAGCCTTGATTGGCCACACCTGTGTCACTGAAATTGCTCATTAGACGCACGAAGTCATAATCAGCTTTAATTGTCCACCCCTGTGTCTCTGAAATTGCTAATAAGATAAACCTGGTCGTAATTAGCCTTGATTGTCCACACCTGTGTCACCGAAATTGTTAATTACAAACACCAGGTCCAAATTAGCATTGATTGTCGCTAATTAGAAACACCTGGTCGTAACTAGCCTTTATTCTCCACACCTGTGTCCCTGTAATTGCTTATCAGAAACACTTGGCCCAAATTAGCCTTGATTGTCCACACCTGTGTCACTGAAAATGGTAATTAGAAACACCTGGTCCAAATTAGGCTTGATTGGCCACACCTGTGTCACTGATAGTGCTAATTAGACGCACCTGATACTAACGGGCCTTGATTGGCCACACTTTTGTCACTGAAATTGCTAAGTAGACTCACCTGGTCCTAATTAGCCTTGATTGTCCCCACCTGTGTCAGTGAAATTGCTAATTAGACCAACCTGGTAATAATTAGGCTTGATTGTCACTTTTTACGAATACCTGATCATAATTAGCCTTGATTGTCCAAACCTGTGTGACTGAAAATGGTAATTAGAAACACCTGGTCCAAATTAGGCTTGATTGGCCACACCTGTGTCACTAAATTTGGTAATTAGAAACACCTGGTCCTATATAGCCTTGATTGGCCACACCTGTGTCACTGAAATTGCTAATTAGATGCACCTGATCCCCATTAGCCTTGATGTCCATACCTGTGTCACTGCAATTGCTAATTAGACGCACATGGTCCCAATTTCCCTTCATTGGCCACACCTGTCTCACTGAAATTGCTAATTTGATGCACTTGGTCCTAATTAGCCTTGATGGGCCACACATGTGTCACTGAAAGTGCTAATTAGAAGCACCTGGTCCTAATTAGCAATGATTGGCCACACCTGTGTCACTGAAATTGCTAGTTAGAAGCACCTGGTCCTAGTTAGCCTTGATTGGCCACACCTGTGTCACTGAAATTGCTAATTAGAAAAACTTGTTCCTACTTAGCCTTGGATGTCCCCATGTGTGTCACTGGAATTGATAATGAGAAGCACCTGTTCCTAATTAGCTTTGATTGTCGCTAATTAGAAACACCTGGACCAAATTAGCGTTGATTGGCCACACCAGTGTCACTGAAGTTGCTAATTACATGCACGTGGTCCTAATTAGCCTTGATTGGCTACACCTGTGTCAATGAAATAGCTAATTAGAAACACAAGGTCCACATTAGAATTGATTGCCACACCTGTGCCACTGACATTGCTAATTAGAAACACCTGGTCCTAATTAGCCTTGATTGTCGCTAATTATGAAAACCTGGTCGTAATTAGCCTTGATTGTCCACATCTGTGTCACTGAAAGTGTTAATTAGAAACACCTGGTCAAAATTAGGTTTGATTGGCCACACCTGTGTCACCGAAATTGGTAATTAGAAGCACCTGGTCCTAATGGGCCTAGATTGGCCACACCTGTGTCACTGAAAATGCCAATTAGAAGCACGTGGGCCGAATTAGTCTTGATTGGCCACACCTGTGTACCTGAAATTGCTAATTAGACACACCTGGTTTATAATTAGCCTTGATTGGCCACACCTGTGTCACTGAAATTGCTAATTAGATGCACCTGTGACTAATTGGCCTTTATTGGCCACACCTGTGTCACTGAAATTGCTAATTATACGCACCTGGTCCTAATTAGCCTTGATTGTCCAACCCTGTGTCAGTGAAATTGCTAATTAGAAAAACATGGTCCTAACTAGCCTTGATTGTCCCCACATGTGTCACTGACATTGCTAATTCGAAACACCTGGTCCTAACTAGGCTTGATTGCCGCTTTTTACGAACACCTGGTCGTAATTAGCCTTGATTGTACACACCCGTGTCACTGAAAATGTTAATTGGAAACACCTGGTCCAAATTAGGCTTGATTGGCCACACCTGTGTCACTAAATTTGGTAATTAGCAGCACCTGGTCCTATTTAGCCTTGATTGGAAACACCTGTGTCACTGAAATTGCTAATTAGATGCACCTGAGCCTAATTAGTCTTGATTGTCCATACCTGTGTCACTGCAATTGCTAGTTCGATGCAAATGGTCCTAATTTGCCTTCATTGGCCACACCTGTGTCACTGAAATTGCTATTTAGATGCACCTGGTCCTAATAAGCCTTGATCGTCTACACATGTGTCACTGAAAGTGCTAATTAGAAGCACCTGGTCCTAATCAGTCTTGATTGTCCACACCTATGTCCTTGAAACAGCTAATTAGAAACACCAGGTCCTAAATAGCCTTCATGATCGCTAATTAGAAACACCTGGTCGTAACTAGCCTTGATCGTCCACACCTGTGTCCCTGAAATTGCTAATTAGAAACACTTCGTCCAAATTAGCCTTGATTGGCCACACCTGTGTCACTGAAATTGCTAATTAGAAAAACCTGGTCCTAATTAGCCTTGTTTGGTGACACCTGTGTCACTGAAATTGCTAATTAGACGCACGTGGTCCTAATTAGCCTTGATTGGCCACACTTGTGTCTCTGAAATTCCTACTTAGACGCACCTGGTGCTAATGAGCCTTGATTGTCCAAACCTGTGTCAATGAAATTGGTAAATGGATGCACCTCGTCTTAAATAACCTTGATTGTCCACATCTGTGTCACTGAAATTGCTAATTAGAAACACTTCGTCCAAATTAGCCTTGATTGTCCACACCTGTGTCACTGATATTGCTAATTACATGCACGTAATACTAACTGGCCTTGATTGGCCAAACTTGTGTCACTGAAATTGCTAATTAGACGCACCTGGTCCTAATTAGCCTTGATTGTCCACACCTGTGTCAGTGAAATTGCTAATTAGAGCAACCTGGTCCTAATTAGACTTGATTGTCCACACGTGTGTCACTGAAATTGCTAGTTAGAAATACCTGGTCCTAACTAGCCTTGATTGTCCACACCTGTGTCACTGACATTGCTAATCAGAAACACCTGGTCCAAATTAGGCTTGATTGTCCACACATGTGTCACTGAAATTGCTAATTAGAAACACCAGGTCCTAATTAGCATTGATTGTCGCTAATTAGAAAAACCTGGTGGTAACTAGCCTTTATTGTGCACACCTGTGTCCCTGAAATTGCTAATTAGAAACACTTGGTCCAAATTAGCCTTGATTGGCCACACCTGTGTCACTGAAATTGCTAATTAGAAGCACCTCGTCGTAATTAACCTTGATTGGCCACACCCCTGTTCACTGAAATTGTTAATTAGAAACACCTGTTCCTAATTAGCCTTGATTGTCGCTAATTAGGAAAACCTGGTCGTAATTAGCCTTGATTGGCCCCACCTGTGTCACTGAAATTGCTAATTAGATGCACATGGTCCTAATCAGCCTTGATTGTTCACACCTGTGTCACTGAAATTGCTAATTAAAAAAACCTGGTCCGAATAAGCTTTTATTGTCCATATCTGTGTCTCTGCAATTGTTAATTAGAAACACTTGGTCCTAATTAGCCTTGATTGTCCACACCTGTGTCACTGAAATTGTTAATTACAAACACCATGTCCTAATTAGCATTGATTGTCGCTAATTAGAAACACCTGGTGGTAACTAGCCTTTATTCTCCACACCTGTGTGCTTCTAATTGCTAATTAGAAACACTTGGCCCAAATTAGCCTTGATTGTCCACACCTGTGTCACTGAAATTGGTAATTAGAAAAACCTGGTCCTAATTAGCCTTTATTGTCCACACCTGTGTCACTGATATTGCTAATTAAAAGCACCTGACACTAACTGGCCTTGATTGGCCACACTTGTGACACTGAAATTGCTAATTAGATGCACCTGGTCCTAATTAGCCTTGATTGTCCACACCTGTGTCAGTGAAATTGCTAATTAGACTAACCTGGTACTAATTAGACTTGATTGTCCACACGTGTGTCACTGAAATTGCTAGTTAGAAATACCTGGTCCCACATAGCCTTGATTGTCCCCACCTGTGTCACTGACATTGCTAATTAGAAACACCTGGTCCTAATTAGGCTTGATTGTCACTTTTTACGAATACCTGGTCATAATTTGCCTTGATTGTCCACACCTGTGTGACTGAAAATGGTAATTAGAAACACCTGGTCCAAACTAGCCTTGATTGGCCACACCTGTGTCATTGAAATTGCTAATTAGACGCACCTTATCCCCATTAGCCTTGATGTCCATACCTGTGTCACTGCAATTGCTAATTAGATGCACATGGTCCCAATTTCCCTTCATTGGCCACACCTGTGTCACTGAAATTGGTAATTTGACGCATTTGGTCCTAATTAGCCTTGATGGGCAACACATGTCTCACTGAAAGTGTTAATTAGAAGCACGTGGTCCTAATGAGCAATGATTGGCCACACGTGTGTCACTGAAATTTCTAATTAGATGCACCTGGTCCTAATTAGCCTTGATGGGCCACACCCGTGTCACTGAAATTGCTAATTAGAAGCACCTGGTCCTAATTAGCCTTGATTGGCCACACCTGTGTCACTGAAATTGCTAATTAGAAAAAACTGTTCCTGCTTAGCTGTGGATGTCCCCATGTGTGTCACTGGAATTGATAATGAGAAACACCTGTTCCTTATTAGCTTTGATTGTCGCTAATTAGAAACAGCTGGTCATAACTAGCCTTGATTTTCCACATCTGTGTCCCTGAAATTGCTAATTAGAAACACTTCGTCCAAATTGGGCTTAATTGGCCACACGTGTGTCACTGAAATTGCTAATTAGAAGCACCTGGTACTAAAGAGCCTTGATTGGCCACACCTGTGTCACTGAAATTGCTAATTAGAAGCACCTCCTTGTAATTAACCTTGATTGGCCACACCTGTGTCACTGAAATTGCTAATTAAAAAGACCTGTTCCGAATTAGCTTTTGTTGTCCATACCTGTATCTCTGCAATTGTTAATTAGAAACACTTGGTCCTAATTAGCCTTGATTGTCCACACCTGTGTCACTGAAATTGCTAATTAGACGCACCTGTGACTAATTGGCCTTTATTGGCCACACCTGTGTCACAGAAATTACTAATTAGACGCACTTGGTCATAATTAGCCTTGATCTGCCACACATGTGTCACTGAAAGTGCTAATTAGAAGCACCTGGTCCTAATTAGCAATGATTGGCCACACGTGTGTCACTGAAATTGCTAATTAGATGCACCTGGTCCTAATTAGCCTTGATTGGCCACACCTGTGTCACTGAAATTGCTAGTTAGAAGCACATGGTCCTGATTAGCCTGGATTGGCCACACCTGTGTCACTGAAATTGCTAATTAGAAAAAACCTGTTCCTGCTTAGCCTTGGATGCCCCATGTGTGTCACTGGAATTGATAATGAGAAACACCTGTTCCTAATTAGCTTTGATTGTCGCTAATTAGAAAGACCTGGTCCAAATTAGCGTTGATTGGCCACACCAGTGTCACTGAAGTTGCTAATTAGATGCACGTGGTCCTAATTAGCCTTGATTGACTACACCTGTGTCACTGAAATTGCTAATTAGATGCACGAGGTCCTAATCAGCCTTGATTGTCCACACCTTTGTCAATGATATAGCTAATTAGAAATACATGGTCCAAATTAGAATTGATTGCCACACCTGTGCCACTGACATTGCTAATTAGAAACACCTGGTCCTAATTAGCCTTGATTGTCTCTAATTATGAAAACCTGGTCGTAATTAGCCTTGATTTTCCACATCTGTGTCACTGAAATTGTTAATTAGAAACACCTGGTCAAAATTAGGTTACATTGGCCACACCTGTGTCACTGAAATTGGTAATTAGAAGCACCTGGTTCTAATTAGCCTAGATTGGCCACAACTGTGTCACTGACATTGCTAATTAGAAACACATGGTCCTAATTAGCCTTGATTGTCTATATCTATTTCACTTCAATTGCTAATTAGACGCACCTAGTCTTAACTAGCCTTGATTGTCCAAACCTGTGTCAGTTCAATTGCTAATTAGACGCACCTGGTCCGAATCAGCCTTGATTGGCCACACCTGTGTCACTGAAATTGCAAATTAGACGCACCTGGTCCTAATTAGCCTTGATTGGCCACACCTGTGTCACTGAAATTGCTAATTAGAAACACCAGGTCATAATTAGCCTTGATTGTCGCTAATTAGAAACACCTGGTGGTAACTAGCCTTTATTCTCCACACCTGTGTCCCTGTAATTGCTAATTAGAAACAATTGGCCCAAATTAGCCTTGATTGTCCACACCTGTGTCACTGATATTGCTAATTAGAAGCACCTGATACTAACTGGCCTTGATTGGCCACACTTGCGTCTCTGAAATTGCTAGTTAGACGCACCTGGTGCTAATGAGCCTTGATTGTCCACACCTGTGTCACTGAAATTGCTAATTAGAAAAACCTGGTCCTCATTAGCCTTTATTGTCCACACCTGTGTCACTATAGTGCTAATTAGACTCACCTGATACTAACTGGCCTTGATTGGCCACACTTGTGTTACTGATATTGCTAATTAGACGCACCTGATACTAACTAGCCTTGATTGGCCACACTTGTGTTACTGATATTGCTAATTAGACGCACCTGGTACTAATTAGACTTGATTGTCCACACGTGTGTCACTGAAATTGCTAGTTAGAAATAACTGGGTCCACATAGCCTTGATTGTCCCCACCTGTGTCACTGACATTGCTAATTAGAAACACCTGGTCCTAATTAGGCTTGATTTTCACTTTTTACGAATACCTGGTCATAATTAGCCTTGATTGTCCACACCTGTGTGACTGAAAATGGTAATTAGAAACACCTGGTCCAAATTAGGCTTGATTGGCCACACCTGTGTCAATGAAATTGCTAATTAGACGCACCTGATCCCCATTAGCCTTGATGTCCATACCTGTGTCACTGCAATTGCTAATTAGACGCACATGGTCCCAATTTCCCTTCACTGGCCACACCTGTGTCACTGAAATTGCTAATTTGACACACGTGGTCCTAATTAGCCTTGATGGGCCACACATGTGTCACTGAAAGTGTTAATTAGAAGCACGTGGTCCTAATGAGCAATGATTGGCCACACGTGTGTCACTGAAATTTCTAATTAGATAAACCTGGTCCTAATTAGCCTTGATTGGCCACACCCGTGTCACTGAAATGGCTAATTAGAAGCACCTGGTCCTAATTAGCCTTGATTGGCCACACCTGTGTCACTGAAATTGCTAATTAGAAAAACCTGTTCCTGCTTAGCCTTGGATGTCCCCATGTGTGTCACTGGAATTGATAATGAGAAACACCTGTTCCTATTTAGCTTTGATTGTCGCTAATTAGAAAAACCTGGTCATAACTAGCCTTGATTTTCCACATCTGTGTCCCTGAAATTGCTAATTAGAAACACTTCGTCCAAATTAGCCTTGATTGGCCATACCTGTGTCACTGAAATTGCTAATTAGATGCACGAGGTCCTAATCAGCCTTGATTGTCCACACTTCTGTCAATGTAATAGCTAATTAGAAACACATGGTCCAAATTAGAATTGATTGCCACACCTGTGCCACTGTCATTGCTAATTAGAAACACCTGGTCCTAATTAGCCTTGATTGTCGCTAATTATGAAAACCTGGTCGTAATTAGCCTTGATTGTCCACATTTGTGTCACTGAAAGTGTTAATTAGAAACACCTGGTCAAAATTAGGTTTGATTGGCCACACCTGCTTCACCCAAATTGGTAATTAGAAGCACCTGGTCCTAATTGGCCTAGATTGGCCACACCTGTGTCACTTGTATTGAATTAGGCGCTCATGATCCTAATTAGCCTTGTGTGGCGACACATGTGTCACTGAAATTGCTAATTAGGCGCACGTGGTCCTAATTAGCATTGATTGTCCACACATGTGTCACTGAAATTGATAATTAGAAAAACCTGGTCGTAATTAGCCTTGATTGTCCACACCTGTGACACTGAAATTGCTAATTAGAAACACCAGGTCCTAATTAGCATTGATTGTCGCTAATTAGAAACACCTGGTGGTAACCAGCCTTTATTCTGCACACCTGTGTCCCTGAAATGGCTAATTAGAAACACTTGGTCCAAATTAGCCTTGATTGTCCACACCTGTGTCACTGAAATTGCTAATTAGAAAAACCTGGTCCTTATTATCCTTGATTGTCCACACCTGTGTCACTGATATTGCTAATTAGACGCACCTGACACTAACTGGCCTTGATTGGCCACACTTGTGTCTCTAAAATTGCTAGTTAGACGCACCTGGTGCTAATGAGCCTTGATTGTCCAAACCTGTGTCAATGAATTTGGTAATTAACTGCACCTGGTCCTAAATAACCTTGATTGTCCACACCTGTGTCACTGAAATTGCTAATTAGAAAAACCTCGTGCTAATTAGCCTTTATTGTCCACACCTGTGTCACTGATATTGCTAATTAGACGCACCTAATACTAACTGGCCTTGATTGGCCACACTTGTGTCACTGAAATTGCTAATTAGACGCACCTGGTCCTAATGAGCCTTGATTGTCCACACCTGTGTCAGTGAAATTGCTAATTAGACCAACCTGGTCCTAATTAGACTTGATTGTCCACACGTGTGTCATTGAAATTGCTAGTTAGAAATACCTGGTCCTAAATAGCCTTGATTGTCCCCACATGTGTCACTGACATTGCTAATTAGAAACACCTGGTCCTAATTAGGCTTGATTTTTGCTTTTTACGAATACCTGGTCATAATTAGCCTTGATTGTCCACACCTGTGTCATTGATATTGCTAATTAGAAGCACCTGATACTAACTAGCCTTGATTGGCCACACTTGTGTCAATGAAATCGCTAATTAGATGCACGAGGTCCTAATCGCCCTTGATTGTCCACACATGTGTAAATGAAATTGGTAATTAACTGCACCTGGTCCTAAATAACCTTGGTTGTCCACACCTGTGTCACTGAAATTGCTAATTAGAAAAACCTGGTCCTAATTAGCCTTTATTGTCCACACCTGCATCACTGATATTGTTAATTAGAAGCGCCTGATGCTAACTGGCCTTGATTGGCCACACTTGTGTCTCTGAAATTGCTAGTTAGACGCACCTGGTGCTAATGAGCCTTGATTGTCCAAACCTGTGTCAATGAAATGGGTAATTAAGTGCACCTGGTCCTAAATAACCTTGATTGTCCACACCTGTGTCACTGAAATTGCTAATTAGAAAAAACCTCGTGCTAATTAGCCTTTATTGTCCACACCTGTGTCACTGATAGTGCTAATTAGACGCACCTGATACTACCTGGCCTTGATTGGCCACACTTGTGTCACTGAAATTGCTAATTAGAAGCACCTGGTCCTAAGTAGCCTTGATTGTCCACACCTGTGTCAATGAAATTGCTAATTAGACCAACCTGGTACTAATTAGACTTGATTGTCCACACGTGTGTCACTGAAATTGCTAGTTAGAAATACCTGGTCCTAAATAGTCTTGATTTTCCCCACCTGTGTCACTGACATTGCTAATTAGAAACACCTGGTCCTAATTAGGCTTGATTGTCACTTTTTTCGAATATCTGGTCATAATTAGCCTTGATTGTCCACACCTGTGTGTGAAAATGGTAATTAGAAACACCTGGTCCAAATTAGGCTTGATTGGCCACACCTGTGTCACTGAAATTGCTAATTAGACGCACCTGATCCCCATTAGCCTTGATGTCCATACCTGTGTCACTGAAATTGCTAATTAGACGCACATGGTCCCAATTTCCCTTCATTGGCCACACTTGTGTCACTGAAATTGCTAAATAGACGCACTTATTCCTAATTAGCCTTGATGGGCCACACATGTGTCACTGAAAGTGCTAATTAGAAGCTCCTGGTCGTAATTAGCAATGATTGGCCACACGTGTGTCACTGAAATTTCTAATTAGATCCACCTGGTCCTAATTAGTCTTGATTGGCCACACCTGTGTCACTGAAATTGCTGTAGAAAAAACTGTTCCTGCTTAGCCTTGGATGTCCCCATGTGTGTCACTTGAATTGATAATGAGAAAAACCTGTTCCTAATTAACTTTGATTGTTGCTAATTAGAAACACATGGTCATAGTAGCCTTGATTGTCCATATCTGTGTCCCTGAAATTGCTAATTAGAAACACTTCGTTCAAATTAGCCTTGATTGGCCACACCTGTGTCACTGAAATCGCTAATTAGAAAAAACTCTTCCTGCTTAGCCTTGGATGTCCCCATTTGTGTCACTGGAATTGGTAATGAGAAACACCTGTTCCTCATTAGCTTTGATTGTCGCTAATTAGAAACACCTGGTCTTAATAGCCTTGATTGTCCCCACCTGTGTCAGTGACATTGCTAATTAGAAAAACCTGTTCCTACTTAGCCTTGGATGTCCCCATGTGTGTCACTGGAATTGATAATGAGAAACACCTGTTCCTAATTAGCTTTGATTGTCACTAATTAGAAACACTTCGTCCAAATTAGCCTTGATTGGCCATACCTGTGTCACTGAAATTGCTAATTAGATGCACGAGGTCCTAATCAGCCTTGATTGTCCACACCTGTGTCACTGAAATTGCTAATTAGAAAAACCTGGTCCTAATTAGCCTTTATTGTCCACACCTGTGTCACTGAAATTGCTAGTTAGAAATACCTGGTCCTAAATAGCCTTGATTGTCCCCACCTGTGTCACTGACATTGCTAATTAGAAACACCTGGTCCTAATTATGCTTGATTGTCACTTTTCACGAATACCTGGTCACAATTAGCCTTGATTGTCCACACCTGTGAGACTGAAAATGGTAATTAGAAACACCTGGTCCAAATTAGGCTTCTCTGGCCACACCTGTGTCACTAAATTTGGTAATTAGAAGCACCTGGTCCTATATAGCCTTGATTGGCCACACCTGTGTCTCTGAAATTGCTAATTAGACGCACCTGATCCCTATTAGCCTTGATGTCCATACCTGTGTCACTGCAAGTGCTAATTATATGCACAGGTCCCAATTTCCCTTCATTGGCCACACCTGTGTCACTGAAATTGCTAATTAGATGCACTTGGTCCTAATTAGCCTTGATGGGCCACACATGTGTCACTGAAGGTGCTAATTAGAAGCACCTGGTCCTAATTAGCAATGATTGGCCACACGTGTGTCACTGAAATTTCTAATTAGATGCACCTGGTCCTAATTAGCCTTGATTGGCCACACCTGTGTCACTGAAATTGCTAGTTAGAAGCATCTGGTCCTAATTAGCCTTGATTGGCCACACCTGTGTCAGTGAAATTGCTAATTAGACCAACCAGGTACTAATTAGACTTGATTGTGCACACGTGTGTCACTGAAATTGCTAGTTAGAAATACCTGGTCCTAAATAGCCTTGATTGTCCCCACCTGTGTCACTGACGTTGCTAATTAGAAACACCTGGTCTTAATTAGGCTTGATTGTCACTTTTTACGAATACCTGGTCATAATTAGCCTTGATTGTCCACACCTGCGTGACTGAAATTGTAATTAGAAACACCTGGTCCAAATTAGGCTTGATTGGCCACACCTGTGTCTCTGAAATTGCTAATTAGACGCACCTGATCCCCATTAGCCTTGATGTCCATACCTGTGTCACTGCAATTGCTTATTAGACGCACATGGTCCCAATTTCCCTTCATTGGCCACACCTGTGTCACTGAAACTGCTAATTAGATGCACTTGGTCCTAATTAGCCTTGATGGGCCACCCATGTTTCACTGAAAGTGCTAATTAGAAGCACCTGGTCCTAATTAGCCTTGATTATCCACACCTGTGTCACTGAAATTGGTAATTAGAAAAAAACTGTTCCTGCTTAGCCTTGGATGTCCCCATGTGTGTCACTGGAATTGATAATGAGAAACACCTCTTCCTAATTAGCTTTGATTGTCGCTAATTAGAAACACCTGGTCATAACTAGCCTTGATTGGCCACACCTGTGTCACTGAAATTGCTAATTAGAAGCACCTCGTTGTAATTAACCTTGATTGGCCACACCTGTGTCACTGAAATTGCTAATTAAAAAAACCTGGTCCGAATTAGCTTTTATTGTCCATACCTGTGTCTCTGCAATTGTTAATTAGAAACACTTGGTCCTAATTAGCCTTGATTGTCCACACCTGTGTCACTGAAATTGCTAATTAGAAGCACCTGTGACTAATTGGCCTTTATTGGCCACACCTGTGTCACAGAAATTACTAATTAGACGCACTTGGTCATAATTAGCCTTGATCTGCCACATATGTGTCACTGAAAGTGCTAATTAGAAGCACCTGGTCCTAATTAGCAATGATTGGCCACACGAGTGTCACTGTAATTGCTAATTAGATGCACCTGGTCCTAATTAGCCTTGATTGGCCACACCTGTGTCACTGAAATGGCTAATTAGAAGCACCTGGTCCTAATTAGCCTTGATTATCCACACCTGTGTCACTGAAATTGGTAATTAGAAAAAAACTGTTCCTGCTTAGCCTTGGATGTCCCCATGTGTGTCACTGGAATTGATAATGAGAAACACCTCTTCCTAATTAGCTTTGATTGTCGCTAATTAGAAACACCTGGTCATAACTAGCCTTGATTGTCCACATCTGTGTCCCTGAAGTTGCTAATTAGAAACACTTCATACAAATTAGCCTTGATTGGCCACACCTGTTTCACTTAAATTGCTAATTAGATGCACGAGGTCCTAATCAGCCTTGATTGTCCACACCTGTGTCAATGAAATAGCTAATTAGAAACAAGTGGTCCAAATTAGAATTGATTGCCACACCTGTGCCACTGACATTGCTAATTAGAAACACCTGGTCCTAATTAGCCTTGATTGTCGCTAATTATGAAAACCTGGTCGTAATTAGCCTTGATTGTCCACATCTGTGTCACTGAAATTGTTAATTAGAAACACCTGGTCAAAATTAGGTTTGATTGGCAACAACTGTGTCACCAAAATTGGTAATTAGAAGCACCTTTTCCCAATTGGCCTAGATTGGCCACACCTGTGTCACTGAAATTACTAATTAGACACACCTGGTTTATAATTAGCCTTGATTGGCCACACCTGTGTCAATGAAATTGCTAATTAGATGCACGAGGTCCTAATCACTCTTGATTGTCCACACACGTGTCAGAGAAATTGCCAATTAGGAAAACCTGGTCCTACTTAGCCTTGGTTGTCCACACCTGTGTCACTGAAGTTGATAATTAGAATCACCTTTTACTAATTAGCCTTGATTTTCGCTATTAGAAACACCTTGTCGTAACTAGCCTTGAATATCCACACATGTTTCCATGGAATTGCTGATTAGAAACACCTGGTCCAAATAAGCCTTGATTGTCAACAACTGTGCCACTGAAATTGCTAATTAGAAACACCCGGGCCTAATTAGCCTTGATTGTCGCTAATTAGGACAACCTGGTCATAATTATATAGATTGTCCACACCTGTGTCACTGAAATTGATAATTAAAAACACCTGGTACAAATTGGGCTTGATTGACCACACCTGTGCACTGAAATTGCTAATTAGAAGCACCTGGTACTAAAGAGCCTTGATTGGCCACACCTGTGTCACTCAAATTGCTAACTAGAAGCACCTCGTCAATTAACCTTGATTGGCCACACCTCTGTTCACTGAAATTGTTAATTAGAAACACCTGTTCGTAATTAGCCTTGATTGTCACTAATTAGGAAAACCTGGTCGTAATTAGCCTTGATTGGCCCCACCTGTGTCACTGAAATTGTTAATTAGACGCACATGGTCCTAATCAGTCTTGATTGTCCACACCTGTGTCACTGAAATTGCTAATTAAAAAAACCTGGTCTGAATTAGCCTTTATTGTCCATACCTGTGTCTCTGCAATTGCTAATTAGAAACACTTGGTCCAAATTATCCTTGATTGTCCACACCTGTGTCACTGAAATTGGTAATTAGAAAAACCTGGTCCTAATTAGCCTTGATTGTCTACACCTGTGTCACTGAAATTGCTAATTAGACGCACCTGTGACTAATTGGTCCTTATTGGCCACATCTGTGTCACTGAAGTTGCTAATTATACGCACCAGGTACTAATTAGCCTTGATTGTCCAACCCTGTGTCAGTGAAATTGCTAATTAGAAAAACATGGTCCTAACTATCCTTGATTGTCCCCACCTGTGTCACTGACATTGCTAATTCGAAACACCTGGTCCTAACTAGGCTTGATTGCCGCTTTTTACGAACACCTGGTCCTAATTAGCCTTGATTGACCCCACCTGTGTCACTGAAATTGCTAATTAGAAAAACCTGGTCCTAATTAGCCTTTATTGTCCACACCTGTGTCACTGATATTGCTAATTAGAAGCACCTGATACTAACTGGCCTTGATTGGCCACACTTGTGTCTCTGAAATTGCTAGTTAGACGCACCTGGTGCTAATGAGCCTTGATTGGCCAAACCTGTGTCAATGAAATTGGTAATTAACTGCACCTGGTCCTAAATAACCTTGATTGTCCACACCTGTGTCACTGAAATTGCTAATTAGAAAAACCTGGTCCTAATTAGCCTTTATTGTCCACACCTGTGTCACTGAAATTGCTAGTTAGAAATACCTGGTCCTAAATAGCCTTGATTGTCCCCACCTGTGTCACTGACATTGCTAATTAGAAACACCTGGTCCTAATTAGGCTTGATTGTCACTTTTCACGAATACCTGGTCACAATTAGCCTTGATTGTCTACACCTGTGTGACTGAAAATGGTAATTAGAAACACCTGGTCCAAATTAGGCTTCTCTGGCCACACCTGTGTCACTAAATTTGGTAATTAGAAGCACCTGGTCCTATATAGCCTTGATTGGCCACACCTGTGTCTCTGAAATTGCTAATTAGACGCACCTGATCCCTATTAGCCTTGATGTCCATACCTGTGTCACTGCAAGTGCTAATTAGAAGCACATGGTCCCAATTTCACTTCATTGGCCACACCTGTGTCACTGAAATTGCTAATTAGATGCACTTGGTCCTAATTAGCCTTGATGGGCCACACATGTGTCACTGAAAGTGCTAATTAGAAGCACCTGGTCCTAATTAGCAATGATTGGCCACACGTGTGTCACTGAAATTTCTAATTAGATGCACCTGGTCCTAATTAGCCTTGATTGGCCACACCTGTGTCACTGAAATTGCTAGTTAGAAGCATCTGGTCCTAATTAGTCTTGATTGGCCACACCTGTGTCAGTGAAATTGCTAATTAGACCAACCTGGTACTAATTAGACTTGATTGTGCACACGTGTGTCACTGAAATTGCTAGTTAGAAATACCTGGTCCTAAATAGCCTTGATTGTCCCCACCTGTGTCACTGACGTTGCTAATTAGAAACACCTGGTCTTAATTAGGCTTGATTGTCACTTTTTACGAATACCTGGTCAAAATTAGCCTTGATTGTCCACACCTGTGTGACTGAAAATGGTAATTAGAAACACCTGGTACAAATTAGGCTTGATTGGCCACACCTGTGTCTCTGAAATTGCTAATTAGACGCACCTTATCCGCATTAGCCTTGATGTCCATACCTGTGTCACTGCAATTGCTAATTAGACGCACATGGTCCCAATTTCCCTTCATTGGCCACACCTGTGTCACTGAAATTGCTAATTAGACGCACTTGGTCCTAATTAGCCTTGATTGGCCACACATGTGTCACTGAAAGTGCTAATTAGAAGCACCTGGTCCTAATTAGCAATGATTGGCCACACGAGTGTCACTGGAATTGCTAATTAGATGCACCTGGTCCTAATTAGCCTTGATTGGCCACACCTGTGTCACTGAAATTGCTAATTAGAAGCACCTAGTCCTAATTAGCCTTGATTATCCAGACCTGTATCACTGAAATTGGTAATTAGAAAAAACTGTTCCTGCTTAGCCTTGGATGTCCCCATGTGTGTCACTGGAATTGATAATGAGAAACACCTGTTCCTTATTAGCTTTGATTGTCGCTAATTAGAAACACCTGGTCATAACTAGCCTTGATTGTCCACATCTGTGTCCCTGAAGTTGCTAATTAGAAACACTTCGTACAAATTAGCCTTGATTGGCCACACCTGTGTCACTTAAATTGCTAATTAGATGCACGAGGTCCTAATCAGCCTTGATTGTCCACACCTGTGTCAATGAAATAGCTAATTAGAAACACGTGGTCCAAATTAGAATTGATTGCCACACCTGTGCCACTGACATTGCTAATTAGAAACACCTGGTCCTAATTAGCCTTGATTGTCCCTAATTATGAAAACCTGGTCGTAATTAGCCTTGATTGTCCACATCTGTGTGACTGAAATTGTTAATTAGAAACACCTGGTCCAAATTAGCGTTGATTGGACTCACCTGTGTCACTGAAATGGCTAATTAGACGCACCTGGTCCGAAATACCCTTGATTGGCCACACCTGTGTCTCTGAAATTGCTAATTCAATGCACCTGGTCCTAGTTAGCCTTGATTGTCCATACCTGTGTTACTGCAATTGGTAATTAGACGCACCTGGTCCTAATTAGCCTTGATTGTCCAACCAGTGTCAGAGAAATTTCTAATTAGAAAAACCTGGTCCTAATTAGCCTTGGTTGTCCACACCTGTGTCACTGAAATTGATAATTAGAAACATCTGGTCCTAATAAGCCTTGATTGTCGCTAATTAAAAACACCTGGTCCAAATTAGCGTTGATTGGACTCACCTGTGTCACTGAAATGGCTAATTAGATGCACCTGGTCCGAAATACCCTTCATTGGCCACACCTGTGTCTCTGAAATTGCTAATTCAATGCACCTGGTCCTAATTAGCCTTGATTGTCCATACCTGTGTTACTGCAATGGGTAATTAGGCGCACCTGGTCCTAATTAGCCTTGATTGTTCAAACCTGTGACAGTGTAATTGGTAATTAGACGCACATGATCCGAATTGGTCTTGATTGGCCACACCTGTGTCACTGAAATTGCTAATTAGATGAACCTGGTTCTACTTAGCCTTGATTGGCCACACTTGTGTCCCTGAAATTGCTAATTAGACGCACCTGGTACTAATTGGCCTAGATTGTCCACACCTCTGTCACTGAAATTGCTAATTAGAAACACCTGGTCCTAATTAACCTTGGTTGTCCACACCTGTGTCACTGAAATTAATAATTAGAAACATCTGGATCTAATTAGACTTGATTGTCACTAATTAGAAACACCTGGTCCAAATTAGCCTTCATGCTCGCTATTTAGAAACACCTGGTCGTAACTAGCCTTGATTGTCCACACCTGTGTCACCGAAATTGTTAATTACAAACACCAGGTCCTAATTAGCATTGATTGTCACTAATTAGAAACACCTGGTGGTAACTAGCCTTTATTCTCCACACCTGTGTCCCTGTAATTGCTAATTAGAAACAATTGGCCCAAATTAGCCTTGATTGTCCACACCTGTGTCACTGAAATTGATAATTAAAAACACCTGGTACAAATTGGGCTTGATTGGCCACACCTGTGTCACTGAAATTGCTAATTAGAAGCACCTGGTACTAAAGAGCCTTGATTGGCCACATCTGTGTCACTGAAATTGCTAATTAGAAGCACCTCGTCTTAATTAACCATGGTTCGCCACACCTCTGTTCACTAAAATTGTTAATTAGAAACACCTGTTCTTAATTAGCCTTGATTGTCGCTAATTAGGAAAACCTAGTCGTAATTAGCCTTGATTGGCCCCACCTGTGTCACTGAAATTGTTAATTAGACACACATGGTCCTAATCAGCCTGGATTGTCCACACCTGTGTCACTGAAATTGCTAATTAAAAAAACCTGGTCCGAATTAGCCTTTATTGTCCATACCTGTGTCTCTGCAATTGTTAATTAGAAACACTTGGTCCAATTATCCTTGATTGTCCACACCTGTGTCACTGAAATTGGTAATTAGAAAAACCTGGTCCTAATTAGCCTTGATTGTCCACACCTGTGTCACTGAAATTGCTAATTAGACGCCCTGTGACTAATTGGCCTTTATTGGCCCAACCTGTGTCACTGAAATTGCTAATTATACGCACCTGGTCCTAATTAGCCTTGATTGTCCACCCTGTGTCAGTGAAATTGCTAATTAGAAAAACATGGTCCTAACTAGCCTTGATTGTCCCCACCTGTGTCACTGACATTGCTAATTCGAAACACCTGGTCCTAACTAGGCTTGATTGCCGCTCTTTACGAACACCTGGTCGTAATTAGCCTTGATTGTACACACCCGTGTCACTGAAAATGTTAATTGGAAACACCTGGTCCAAATTAGGCTTGATTGGCCACACCTGTGTCACTAAATTTGGTAATTAGCAGCACCTGGTCCTATTTAGCCTTGATTGGAAACACCTGTGTCACTGAAATTGCTAATTAGATGCACCTGAGCCTAATTAGTCTTGATTGTCCATACCTGTGTCACTGCAATTGCTAGTTAGATGCAAATGGTCCTAATTTGCCTTCATTGGCCACACCTGTGTCACTGAAATTGCTATTTAGATGCACCTGGTCTTAATAAGCCTTGATCGGCCACAAATGTGTCACTGAAAGTGCTAATTAGAAGCACCTGGTCCTAATCAGTCTTGATTGTCCACACCTATGTCCTTGAAACTGCTAATTAGAAACACCAGGTCCTAAATAGCCTTCATGATCGCTAATTAGAAACACCTGGTCATAACCAGCCTTGATCGTCCACACCTGTGTCCCTGAAATTGCTAATTAGAAACACTTCGTCCAAATTAGCCTTGATTGGCCACACCTGTGTCATTAAGATTGCTAATTAGACGCACATGGTCCTAATTAGCCTTGTTTGGTGACACCTGTGTCACTGAAATTGCTAATTAGACGCACGTGGTCCTAATTCGCCTTCATTGGCCACACCTGTGTCACTGAAATTGCTCATTAGACACACGAAGTCATAATCAGCCTTGATCGTCCACACCTGTGTCACCGATATTGTTAATTACAAACACTAGGTCCTAATGAGCATTGATTGTTGCTAATTAGAAACACCTGGTGGTAACTAGCCTTTATTCTCCACACCTGTGTCCCTGTAATTGCTAATTATAAAGACTTGACCAAATTAGCCTTGATTGACCACACCTGTGTCACTGAAATTGCTAATTAGAAAAACCTCGTCCTAATTAGCCTTTATTGTCCACACCTGTGTCACTGATATTGCTAATTAGAAGCACCTGATACTAACTGGCCTTGATTGGCCACACTTGTGTCTCTGAAATTGTTAGTTAGACGCACCTGGTGCTAATGAGCTTTGATTGTCCAAACCTGTGTCAATGAAATTGGTAATTAACTGCACCTGTTCCTAAATAACCTTGATTGTCCACACTTGTGTCACTGAAATTGCTAATTAGAAAAACCTGGCCCTGATTAGCCTTTATTGTCCACACCTGTGTCACTGACATTGCTAGTTAGAAATACCTGGTCCTAAATAACCTTGATTGTCCCCACCTGTGTCACTAACATTGCTAATTAGAAACACCTGGTCCGAATTAGGCTTGATTGTCACTTTTCAAGAATACCTGGTCACAATTAGCCTTGATTGTCCACACCTGTGTGACTGAAAATGGTAATTAGAAACATTTGGTCCAAATTAGGCTTGTTTGGCCACACCTGTGTCACTAAATTTGGTAATTAGGAGCACCTGGTCCTATATAGCCTTGATTGCCCACACCTGTGTCTCTGAAATTGCTAATTAGACGCACCTGATCCCTATTAGCCTTGATGTCCATACCTGTGTCACTGCAAGTGCTAATTAGACGCACATGGTCCCCATTTCCCTTCATTGGCCACACCTTTGTCACTGAAATTGCTAATTAGATGCACTTGGTCCTAATTAGCCTTGATGGGCCACACATGTGTCACTGAAAGTGCTAATTAGAAGCACCTGGTCCTAATTAGCAATGATTGGACACACGTGTGTCACTGAAATTGCTAATTAGATGAACCTGGTCTTTATTAGCCTTGATTGGCCACACCTGTGTCACTGAAATTGCTAATTAGAAGCACCTGGTCCTAATTAGCCTTGATTGTCGCTAATTAGGAAAACCTGGTCGTAATTAGCCTTGATTGGCCCCACTTGAGTCACTGAAATTGTTAATTAGACGCACATGGTCCTAATCAGCCTTGAT
Organism: Typhlomys cinereus; assembly: GCA_023101885.1. Lineage (NCBI taxonomy): Eukaryota > Metazoa > Chordata > Mammalia > Rodentia > Platacanthomyidae > Typhlomys > Typhlomys cinereus. The sequence goes on along the minus strand of JALPQD010000936.1, from coordinate 96,096 downwards.
TGTTCACACCTCTGTCACTGAAATTGCTAATTCAATGCACCTGGTCCTAGTTAGCCTTGATTGTCCATACCTGTGTTACTGCAATTTGTAATTAGGCGCACCTGGTCCTAATTAGACCTGATTGTCCACATATGTGTCACTGATGTTGGTAATTAGACACACCTGATCCTAATTAGCCTTGATTGTCCAACCAGTGTCAGAGAAATTTCTAATTAGAAAAACCTGGTCCTAATTAGCCTTGGTTGTCCATACCTGTGTCACTGAAATTGATAATTAGAAACATCTGGTCCTAATTAGCCTTGATTGTCGCTAATTAAAAACACCTGGTCCAAATTAGCGTTGATTGGACTCACCTGTGTCACTGAAATGGCTAATTAGACGCACCTGGTCCGAAATACCCTTGATTGGCCACACCTGTGTCTCTGAAATTGCTAATTCAATGCACCTGGTCCTAGTTAGCCTTGATTGTCCATACCTGTGTTACTGCAATTTGTAATTAGGCGCACCTGGTCCTAATTAGCCTTGATTGTCCAACCAGTGTCAGAGAAATTTCTAATTAGAAAAACCTGGTCCTAATTAGCCTTGGTTGTCCACACCTGTGCCACTGAAATTGATAATTAGAAACATCTGGTCCTAATTAGCCTTGATTGTCGCTAATTAAAAACACCTGGTCCAAATTAGCATTGATTGGACTCACCTGTGTCACTGAAATGGCTAATTAGACGCACCTGGTCCGAAATAACCTTGATTGGCCACACCTGTGTCTCTGAAATTGCTAATTCAATGCACCTGGTGCTAATGAGCCTTGATTGTCCAAACCTGTGTCAATGAAATTGGTAATTAACTGCACCTGGTCCTAAATAACCTTGACTGTCCACACCTGTGTCACTGAAATTGCTAATTAGAAAAACCTCGTGCTAATTAGCCTTTATTGTCCACACCTGTGTCAATGATAGTGCTAATTAGACGCACCTGATACTAACTGGCCTTGATTGGCCACACTTGTGTCACTGAAATTGCTAATTAGAAGCACCTGGTCCTAATTAGCCTTAATTGTCCACACCTGTGTCAATGAAATTGCTAATTAGACCAACCTGGTACTAATTAGACTTGATTGTCCACACGTGTGTCACTGAAATTGCTAGTTAGAAATACCTGGTCCTCAATAGTCTTGATTGTCCCCACCTGTGTCACTGACATTGCTAATTAGAAACACCTGGTCCTAATTAGGCTTGATTTTCACATTTTACGAATACCTGGTCATAATTAGCCTTCATTGTCCACACCTGTGTGACTGAAAATGGTAATTAGAAACACCTGGTCCAAATTAGGCTTGGTTGGCCACACCTGTGTCACTGAAATTGCTAATTAGACGCACCTGAACCCCATTAGCCTTGATATCCATACCTGTGTCACTGCAATTGCTAATTAGACGCACATGGTCCCAATTTCCCTTCATTGGTCACACCTGTGTCACTGAAATTGCTAATTAGACGCTCTTGGTCCTAATTAGCCTTGATGGGCCACACATGTGTCACTGATATTGCTAATTAGAAGCACCTGGTCCTAATTAGCAATGATTGGACACACGTGTGTCACTGAAATTGCTAATTAGATGAACCTGGTCTTTATTAGCCTTGATTGGCCACACCTGTGTCACTGAAATTGCTAATTAGAAGCACCTGGTCCTAATTAGCCTTGATTGTCGCTAATTAGGAAAACCTGGTCGTTATTAGCCTTGATTGGCCCCACTTGTGTCACTGAAATTGTTAATTAGATGCACATGGTCCTAATCAGCCTTGATTGTTCACACCTCTGTCACTGAAATTGCTAATTAAAAAAACCTGGTCCGAATAAGCTTTTATTGTCCATACCTGTGTCTCTGCAATTGTTAATTAGAAACACTTGGTCCTAATTATCATTGATTGTCCACACCTGTGTTACTGAAATTGGTAATTAGAAAAACCTGGTCCTAATTAGCCTTGATTGTCCACACCTGTGTCACTGAAATTGCTAATTAGATGCACCTGTGACTAATTGGCCTTTATTGGCCACACCTGTGTCACTGAAATTACTAATTAGACGCACTTGGTCCTAATTAGCCTTGATCGGCCACACATGTGTCACTGAAAGTGCTAATTAGAAGCACCTCGTCTTAATTAACCATGATTGGCCACACCTCTGTTCACTAAAATTGTTAATTAGAAACACCTGTTCTTAATTAGCCTTGATTGTCGCTAATTAGGAAAACCTAGTCATAATTATCCTTGATTGGCCCCACCTGTGTCACTAAATTTGGTAATTAGAAACACCTGGTCCTATTTAGCCTTGATTGGAAACACCTGTGTCACTGAAATTGCTAATTAGATGCACCTGAGCCTAATTAGTCTTGATTGTCCATACCTGTGTCACTGCAATTGCTAATCAGAAGCAAATGGTCCTAATTTGCCTTCATTGGCCACACCCGTGTCACTGAAATTGCTATTTAGATGCACCTGGTCTTAATAAGCCTTGATCGGCCACACATGTGTCACTGAAAGTGCTAATTAGAAGCACCTGGTCCTAATCAGTCTTGATTGTCCACACCTATGTCCTTGAAACTGCTAATTAGAAACACCAGGTCCTAAATAGCCTTCATGGTCGCTAATTAGAACACCTGGTCGTAACTAGCCTTGATCGTCCACTCCTGTGTCCCTGAAATTGCTAATTGGAAACACTTCGTCCAAATTAGCCTTGATTGGCCACACTTGTGTCACTGAAATTGCTAATTAGACGCACCTGGTCCTAATTAGCCTTGATTGTCCACACCTGTGTCAATGAAATTGCTAATTAGACCAACCTGGTACTAATTAGACTTGATTGTCCACACGTGTGTCACTGAAATTGCTAGTTAGAAATACCTGGTCCTAAATAGTCTTGATTGTCCCCACCTGTGTCACTGACATTGCTAATTAGAAACACCTGGTCCTAATTAGGCTTGATTGTCACATTTTACGAATACCTGGTCATAATTAGCCTTGATTTTCCACACCTGTGTGACTGAAAATGGTAATTAGAAACACCTGGTCCAAATTAGCCTTGATTGGTCATAACTATTGCACTTAAATTGCTAATTAGACGCACATGGTACTCATTGGCCTTGATTGGCTATACCTGTGTCACTGAAATTGATAATTAGAAGCACCTGGTCCTAATTAGACCTGATTGTCCACATATGTGTCACTGAAGTTGCTAATTAGACACACCTGATCCTAATTAGCCTTGATTGTCCAACCAGTGTCAGAGAAATTTCTAATTAGAAAAACCTGGTCCTAATTAGCCTTGGTTGTCCACACCTGTGTCACTGAAATTGATAATTAGAAACATCTGGTCCTAATTAGCCTTGATTGTCGCTAATTAAAAACACCTGGTCCAAATTAGCGTTGATTGTACTCACCTGTGTCACTGAAATGGCTAATTAGACGCACCTGGTCCGAAATACCCTTGATTGGCCACACCTGTGTCTCTGAAATTGCTAATTCAGTGCACCTGGTCCTAGTTAGCCTTGATTGTCCATACCTGTGTTACTGCAATTGGTAATTAGACGCACCTGGTCCTAATTAGCCTTGATTGTCCAACCAGTGTCAGAGAAATTTCTAATTAGAAAAACCTGGTCCTAATTAGCCTTGGTTGTCCCCACCTGTGTCACTGAAATTGATAATTAGAAACACCTGGTCCTAATTAGCCTTGATTGTCGCTAATTAAAAACACCTGCTCCAAATTAGCGTTGATTGGACTCACCTGTGTCTGAAATGGCTAATTAGACGCACCTGGTCCGAAATACCTTTGATTGGCCACACCTGTGTCTCTGAAATTGCTAATTCAATGCACCTGGTCCTAATTAGCCTTGATTGTCCATACCTGTGTTACTGCAATGAGTAATTAGGCGCACCTGGTACTAATTAGCCTTGATTGTTCAAACCTGTGACAGTGTAATTGGTAATTAGACGCACATGATCCGAATTGGTCTTGATTGGCCACACCTGTGTCACTGAAATTTTTAATTAGATGAACCTGGTTCTACTTAGCCTTGATTGGCCACACTTGTGTCCCTGAAATTGCTAATTAGACGCACCTGGTACTAATTGGCCTAGATTGTCCACACCTCTGTCACTGAAATTGCTAATTAGAAACACCTGGTCCTAATTAACCTTGGTTGTCCACACCTGTGTCACTGAAATTAATAATTAGAAACATCTGGATCTAATTAGACTTGATTGTCATTAATTAGAAACACCTGGTCCAAATTAGCCTTCATGTTCGCTAATTAGAAACACCTGGTCATAACTAGCCTTGATTGTCCACATCTGTGTCCCTGAAATTGCTAATTAGAAACACTTCGTCCAAATTAGCCTTGATTGTCCACACCTGTGTCACCGAAATTGTTAATTACAAACACCAGGTCCTAATTAGCATTGATTGTCACTAATTAGAAACACCTGGTGGTAACTAGCCTTTATTCTCCACACCTGTGTCCCTGTAATTGCTAATTAGAAACAATTGGCCCAAATTAGCCTTGATTGTCCACACCTGTGTCACTGAAATTGATAATTAAAAACACCTGGTACAAATTGGGCTTGATTGGCCACACCTGTGTCACTGAAATTGCTAATTAGAAGCACCTGGTACTAAAGAGCCTTGATTGGCCACATCTGTGTCACTGAAATTGCTAATTAGAAGCACCTCGTCTTAATTAACCATGATTGGCCACACCTCTGTTCACTAAAATTGTTAATTAGAAACACCTGTTCTTAATTAGCCTTGATTGTCGCTAATTAGGAAAACCTAGTCGTAATTAGCCTTGATTGGCCCCACCTGTGTCACTGAAATTGTTAATTAGACGCACATGGTCCTAATCAGCCTTGATTGTCCACACCTGTGTCACTGAAATTGCTAATTAAAAAAACCTGGTCCGAATTAGCCTTTATTGTCCATACCTGTGTCTCTGCAATTGTTAATTAGAAACACTTGGTCCAAATTATCCTTGATTGTCCACACCTGTGTTACTGAAATTGGTAATTAGAAAAACCTGGTCCTAATTAGCCTTGATTGTCCACACCTGTGTCACTGAAATTGCTAATTAGATGCACCTGTGACTAATTGGCCTTTATTGGCCACACCTGTGTCACTGAAATTGCTAATTATACGCACCTGGTCCTAATTAGCCTTGATTGTCCAACACTGTGTCAGTGAAATTGCTAATTAGAAAAACATGGTCCTAATTATCCTTGATTGTCCACACCTGTGTCACTGAAATTGCTAATTAGACGCACCTGTGACTAATTTGCCTTTATTGGCCACACCTGTGTCACTGAAATTGCTAATTATACGCACCTGGTCCTAATTAGCCTTGATTGTCCAACCCTGTGTCAGTAAATTTGCTAATTAGAAAAACATGGTCCTAACTAGCCTTGATTGTCCCCACCTGTGTCACTGACATTGCTAATTCGAAACACCTGGTCCTAACTAGGCTTGATTGCCGCTTTTTACGAACACCTGGTCGTAATTAGCCTTGATTGTACACACCCGTGTCACTGAAAATGTTAATTGGAAACACCTGGTCCAAATTAGGCTTGATTGGCCACACCTGTGTCACTAAATTTGGTAATTAGCAGCACCTGGTCCTATTTAGCCTTGATTGGAAACACCTGTGTCACTGAAATTGCTAATTAGATGCTCCTGAGCCTAATTAGTCCTGATTGTCCATACCTGTGTCACTGCAATTGCTAATCAGACGCAAATGGTCCTAATTTGCCTTCATTGGCCACACCTGTGTCACTGAAATTGCTATTTATATGCACCTGGTCTTAATAAGCCTTGATCGGCCACACATGTATCACTGAAAGTGCTAATTAGAAGCACCTGGTCCTAATCAGTCTTGATTGTCCACACCTATGTCCTTGAAACTGCTAATTAGAAACACCAGGTCCTAAATAGCCTTCATGGTCGCTAATTAGAAACACCTGGTCGTAACTAGCCTTGATCGTCCACACCTGTGTCCCTGAAATTGCTAATTAGAAACACTTCGTCCAAATTAGCCTTGATTGGCCACACCTGTGTCAATAAATTGCTAATTAGACGCACATGGTCCTAATTATCCTTGTTGGTGACACCTGTGTCACTGAAATTGCTAATTAGACGCAAGTGGTCCTAATTAGCCTTGATTGGCCACACCTGTGTCACTGAAATTGCTAATAAGAAAAACCTGGTCGTAATTAGCCTTGATTGTCCACATCTGTGTCACCGAAATTGTTAATTACAATCACCAGGACCAAATTAGCATTTATTGTCACTAATTAGAAACACCTGGTGGTAACTAGCCTTTATTCTCCACACCTGTGTCCCTGTAATTGCTAATTAGAAACACTTGGCCCAAATTAGCCTTGATTGTCCACACCTGTGTCACTGAAATTGCTACTTAGAAAAACCTGGTCCTAATTAGCCTTTATTGTCTACACCTGTGTCACTGATATTGCTAATTAGAAGCACCTGATACTAACTGGCCTTGATTGGCCACACTTGTGTCTCTGAAATTGCTAGTTAGACGCACCTGGTGCTAATGAGCCTTGATTGGCCAAACCTGTGTCAATGAAATTGGTAATTAACTGCACCTGGTCCTAAATAACCTTGATTTTCCACACCTGTGTCACTGAAATTGCTAATTAGAAAAACCTCGTGCTAATTAGCCTTTATTGTCCACACCCGTGTCACTGATAGTGCTAAATAGACGCACCTGATACTAACTGGCCTTGATTGGCCACTCTTGTGTCACTGAAATTGCTAATTAGACGCACCTGGTTCTAATTAGCCTTGATTGTCCACACCTGTGTAAGTGAAATTGCTAATTAGAACAACCTGGTACTAATTAGACTTGATTGTCCACACGTGTGTCACTGAAATTGCTAGTTAGAAATACCTGGTCCTAAATAACCTTGATTGTCCTCAACTGTGTCACTGACATTGCTAATTAGAAACACCTGGTACTAATTAGGTTTGATTGTCACTTTTTACGAATACCTGGTCATAATTAGCCTTGATTGTCCACACCTGTGTGACTGAAAATGGTAATTAGAAACACCTGGTCCAAATTAGGCTTGGTTGGCCACACCTGTGTCACTGAAATTGCTAATTAGACGCACCTGGTACTAATTGGCCTAGATTGTCCACACCTCTGTCACTGAAATTGTTAATTAGAAACACCTGGTCCTAATTAACCTTAGTTGTCCACACCTGTGTCATTGAAATTAATAATTAGAAATATCTGGATCTAATTAGACTTGATTGTCACTAATTAGAAACACCTGGTCCAAATTAGCCTTCATGCTCGCTAATTAGAAACACCTGGTCGTAACTAGCCTTGATTGTCCACATCTGTGTCCCTGAAATTGCTAATTAGAAACACTTCGTCCAAATTAGCCTTGATTGTCCACACCTGTGTCACCGAAATTGTTAATTACAAACACCAGGTCCTAATTAGCATTGATTGTCACTAATTAGAAACACCTGGTGGTAACTAGCCTTTATTCTCCACACCTGTGTCCCTGTAATTGCTAATTAGAAACAATTGGCCCAAATTAGCCTTGATTGTCCACACCTGTGTCACTGAAATTGATAATTAAAAACACCTGGTACAAATTGGGCTTGATTGGCCACACCTGTGTCACTGAAATTGCTAATTAGAAGCACCTGGTACTAAAGAGCCTTGATTGGCCACATCTGTGTCACTGAAATTGCTAATTAGAAGCACCTCGTCTTAATTAACCATGGTTGGCCACACCTCTGTTCACTAAAATTGTTAATTAGAAACACCTGTTCTTAATTAGCCTTGATTGTCGCTAATTAGGAAAACCTAGTCGTAATTAGCCTTGATTGGCCCCACCTGTGTCACTGAAATTGTTAATTAGACGCACATGGTCCTAATCAGCCTTGATTGCCCACACCTGTGTCACTGAAATTGCTAATTAAAAAAACCTGGTCCGAATTAGCCTTTATTGTCCATACCTGTGTCTCTGCAATTGTTAATTAGAAACACTTGGTCCAAATTATCCTTGATTGTCCACACCTGTGTCACTGAAATTGGTAATTAGAAAAACCTGGTCCTAATTAGCCTTGATTGTCCACACCTGTGTCACTGAAATTGCTAATTAGACGCACCTGGTACTAAAGAGCCTTGATTGGCCATATCTGTGTCACTGAAATTGCTAATTAGAAGCACCTCGTCTTAATTAACCATGATTGGCCACACCTCTGTTCACTAAAATTGTTAATTAGAAACACCTGTTCTTAATTAGCCTTGATTGCCGCTAATTAGGAAAACCTAGTCGTAATTAGCCTTGATTGGCCCCACCTGTGTCACTAAAATTGTTAATTAGACGCACATGGTCCTAATCAGCCTTGATTGTCCACACCTGTGTCACTGAAATTGCTAATTAAAAAAACCTGGTCCGAATTAGCCTTTATTGTCCATACCTGTGTCTCTGCAATTGTTAATTAGAAACACTTGGTCCAAATTATCCTTGATTGTCCACACCTGTGTCACTGAAATTGGTAATTAGAAAAACCTGGTCCTAATTAGCCTTGATTGTCCACACCTGTGTCACTGAAATTGCTAATTAGACGCACCTGTGTCTAATTTGCCTTTATTGGCCACACCTGTGTCACTGAAATTGCTAATTATACGCACCTGGTCCTAATTAGCCTTGATTGTCCAACCCTGTGTCAGTAAAATTGCTAATTAGAAAAACATGGTCCTAACTAGCCTTGATTGTCCCCACCTGTGTCACTGACATTGCTAATTCGAAACACCTGGTCCTAACTAGGCTTGATTGCCGCTTTTTACGAACACCTGGTCGTAATTAGCCTTGATTGTACACACCCGTGTCACTGAAAATGTTAATTGGAAACACCTGGTCCAAATTAGGCTTGATTGGCCACACCTGTGTCACTAAATTTGGTAATTAGCAGCACCTGGTCCTATTTAGCCTTGATTGGAAACACCTATGTCACTGAAATTGCTAATTAGATGCACCTGAGCCTAATTAGTCTTGATTGTCCATACCTGTGTCACTGCAATTGCTAATCAGACGCAAATGGTCCTAATTTGCCTTCATTGGCCACACCCGTGTCACTGAAATTGCTATTTAGATGCACCTGGTCTTAATAAGCCTTGATCGGCCACACATGTGTCACTGAAAGTGCTAATTAGAAGCACCTGGTCCTAATCAGTCTTGATTGTCCACACCTATGTCCTTGAAACTGCTAATTAGAAACACCAGGTCCTAAATAGCCTTCATGGTCGCTAATTAGAAACACCTGGTCGTAACTAGCCTTGATCGTCCACTCCTGTGTCCCTGAAATTGCTAATTGGAAACACTTCGTCCAAATTAGCCTTGATTGGCCACACTTGTGTCACTGAAATTGCTAATTAGACGCACCTGGTCCTAATTAGCCTTGATTGTCCACACCTGTGTCAATGAAATTGCTAATTAGACCAACCTGGTACTAATTAGACTTGATTGTCCACACGTGTGTCACTGAAATTGCTAGTTAGAAATACCTGGTCCTAAATAGTCTTGATTGTCCCCACCTGTGTCACTGACATTGCTAATTAGAAACACCTGGTCCTAATTAGGCTTGATTGTCACATTTTACGAATACCTGGTCATAATTAGCCTTGATTTTCCACACCTGTGTGACTGAAAATGGTAATTAGAAACACCTGGTCCAAATTAGCCTTGATTGGTCATAACTATTGCACTTAAATTGCTAATTAGACGCACATGGTACTCATTGGCCTTGATTGGCTATACCTGTGTCACTGAAATTGATAATTAGAAGCACCTGGTCCTAATTAGACCTGATTGTCCACATATGTGTCACTGAAGTTGCTAATTAGACACACCTGATCCTAATTAGCCTTGATTGTCCAACCAGTGTCAGAGAAATTTCTAATTAGAAAAACCTGGTCCTAATTAGCCTTGGTTGTCCACACCTGTGTCACTGAAATTGATAATTAGAAACATCTGGTCCTAATTAGCCTTGATTGTCGCTAATTAAAAACACCTGCTCCAAATTAGCGTTGATTGGACTCACCTGTGTCACTGAAATGGCTAATTAGACGCACCTGGTCCGAAATACCCTTGATTGGCCACACCTATGTCTCTGAAATTGCTAATTCAGTGCACCTGGTCCTAGTTAGCCTTGATTGTCCATACCTGTGTTACTGCAATTGGTAATTAGACGCACCTGGTCCTAATTAGCCTTGATTGTCCAACCAGTGTCAGAGAAATTTCTAATTAGAAAAACCTGGTCCTAATTAGCCTTGGTTGTCCCCACCTGTGTCACTGAAATTGATAATTAGAAACACCTGGTCCTAATTAGCCTTGATTGTCGCTAATTAAAAACACCTGGTCCAAATTAGCGTTGATTGAACTCACCTGTGTCTGAAATGGCTAATTAGACGCACCTGGTCCGAAATACCTTTGATTGGCCACACCTGTGTCTCTGAAATTGCTAATTCAATGCACCTGGTCCTAATTAGCCTTGATTGTCCATACCTGTGTTACTGCAATGAGTAATTAGGCGCACCTGGTCCTAATTAGCCTTGATTGTTCAAACCTGTGACAGTGTAATTGGTAATTAGACGCACATGATCCGAATTGGTCTTGATTGGCCACACCTGTGTCACTGAAATTGCTAATTAGATGAACCTGGTTCTACTTAGCCTTGATTGGCCACACTTGTGGCCCTGAAATTGCTAATTAGATGCACCTGGTACTAATTGGCCTAGATTGTCCACACCTCTGTCACTGAAATTGCTAATTAGAAACACCTGGTCCTAATTAACCTTGGTTGTCCACACCTGTGTCACTGAAATTAATAATTAGAAACATCTGGATCTAATTAGACTTGATTGTCATTAATTAGAAACACCTGGTCCAAATTAGCCTTCATGTTCGCTAATTAGAAACACCTGGTCGTAACTAGCCTTGATTGTCCACATCTGTGTCCCTGAAATTGCTAATTAGAAACACTTCGTCCAAATTAGCCTTGATTGTCCACACCTGTGTCACCGAAATTGTTAATTACAAACACCAGGTCCTAATTAGCATTGATTGTCACTAATTAGAAACACCTGGTGGTAACTAGCCTTTATTCTCCACACCTGTGTCCCTGTAATTGCTAATTAGAAACAATTGGCCCAAATTAGCCTTGATTGTCCACACCTGTGTCACTGAAATTGATAATTAAAAACACCTGGTACAAATTGGGCTTGATTGGCCACACCTGTGTCACTGAAATTGCTAATTAGAAGCACCTGGTACTAAAGAGCCTTGATTGGCCACATCTGTGTCACTGAAATTGCTAATTAGAAGCACCTCGTCTTAATTAACCATGATTGGCCACACCTCTGTTCACTAAATTGTTAATTAGAAACACCTGTTCTTAATTAGCCTTGATTGTCGCTAATTAGGAAAACCTAGTCGTAATTAGCCTTGATTGGCCCCACCTGTGTCACTGAAATTGTTAATTAGACACACATGGTCCTAATCAGCCTTGATTGTCCACACCTGTGTCACTGAAATTGCTAATTAAAAAAACCTGGTCCGAATTAGCCTTTATTGTCCATACCTGTGTATCTGCAATTGTTAATTAGAAGCACTTGGTCCAAATTATCCTTGATTGTCCACACCTGTGTCACTGAAATTGGTAATTAGAAAAACCTGGTCCTAATTAGCCTTGATTGTCCACACCTGTGTCACTGAAATGCTATTAGACGCCCTGTGACTATTGCCTTTATTGGCCACACCTGTGTCACTGAAATTGCTAATTATACGCACCTGGTCCTAATTAGCCTTGATTGTCCAACCCTGTGTCAGTAAATTTGCTAATTAGAAAAACATGGTCCTAACTAGCCTTGATTGTCCCCACCTGTGTCACTGACATTGCTAATTCGAAACACCTGGTCCTAACTAGGCTTGATTGCCGCTTTTTACGAACACCTGGTCGTAATTAGCCTTGATTGTACACACCCGTGTCACTGAAAATGTTAATTGGAACACCTGGTCCAAATAGGCTTGATTGGCCACACCTGTGTCACTAAATTTGGTAATTAGCAGCACCTGGTCCTATTTAGCCTTGATTGGAAACACCTGTGTCACTGAATTGCTAATTAGATGCTCCTGAGCCTAATTAGTCTTGATTGTCCATACCTGTGTCACTGCAATTGCTAATCAGACGCAAATGGTCCTAATTTGCCTTCATTGGCCACACCTGTGTCACTGAAATTGCTATTTATATGCACCTGGTCTTAATAAGCCTTGATCGGCCACACATGTATCACTGAAAGTGCTAATTAGAAGCACCTGGTCCTAATCAGTCTTGATTGTCCACACCTATGTCCTTGAAACTGCTAATTAGAAACACCAGGTCCTAAATAGCCTTCATGGTCGCTAATTAGAAACACCTGGTCGTAACTAGCCTTGATCGTCCACACCTGTGTCCCTGAAATTGCTAATTAGAAACACTTCGTCCAAATTAGCCTTGATTGGCCACACCTGTGTCAATAAATTGCTAATTAGACGCACATGGTCCTAATTATCCTTGTTGGTGACACCTGTGTCACTGAAATTGCTAATTAGTCGCAAGTGGTCCTAATTAGCCTTGATTGGCCACACCTGTGTCACTGAAATTGCTCATTAGACGCACGAAGTCATAATCAGCCTTGATTGTCCACACCTGTGTCACTGAAATTGCTAATAAGAAAAACCTGGTCGTAATTAGCCTTGATTGTCCACATCTGTGTCACCGAAATTGTTAATTACAATCACCAGGACCAAATTAGCATTTATTGTCACTAATTAGAAACACCTGGTGGTAACTAGCCTTTATTCTCCACACCTGTGTCTCTGTAATTGCTAATTAGAAACACTTGGCCCAAATTAGCCTTGATTGTCCACACCTGTGTCACTGAAATTGCTACTTAGAAAAACCTGGTCCTAATTAGCCTTTATTGTCTACACCTGTGTCACTGATATTGCTAATTAGAAGCACCTGATACTAACTGGCCTTGATTGGCCACACTTGTGTCTCTGAAATTGCTAGTTAGACGCACCTGGTGCTAATGAGCCTTGATTGGCCAAACCTGTGTCAATGAAATTGGTAATTAACTGCACCTGGTCCTAAATAACCTTGATTTTCCACACCTGTGTCACTGAAATTGCTAATTAGAAAAACCTCGTGCTAATTAGCCTTTATTGTCCACACCCGTGTCACTGATAGTGCTAAATAGACGCACCTGATACTAACTGGCCTTGATTGGCCACTCTTGTGTCACTGAAATTGCTAATTAGACGCACCTGGTTCTAATTAGCCTTGATTGTCCACACCTGTGTAAGTGAAATTGCTAATTAGAACAACCTGGTACTAATTAGACTTGATTGTCCACACGTGTGTCACTGAAATTGCTAGTTAGAAATACCTGGTCCTAAATAACCTTGATTGTCCTCAACTGTGTCACTGACATTGCTAATTAGAAACACCTGGTACTAATTAGGTTTGATTGTCACTTTTTACGAATACCTGGTCATAATTAGCCTTGATTGTCCACACCTGTGTGACTGAAAATGGTAATTAGAAACACCTGGTCCAAATTAGGCTTGGTTGGCCACACCTGTGTCACTGAAATTGCTAATTAGACGCACCTGGTACTAATTGGCCTAGATTGTCCACACCTCTGTCACTGAAATTGTTAATTAGAAACAACTGGTCCTAATTAACCTTAGTTGTCCACACCTGTGTCATTGAAATTAATAATTAGAATATCTGGATCTAATTAGACTTGATTGTCACTAATTAGAAACACCTGGTCCAAATTAGCCTTCATGCTCGCTAATTAGAAACACCTGGTCGTAACTAGCCTTGATTGTCCACATCTGTGTCCCTGAAATTGCTAATTAGAAACACTTCGTCCAAATTAGCCTTGATTGTCCACACCTGTGTCACCGAAATTGTTAATTACAAACACCAGGTCCTAATTAGCATTGATTGTCACTAATTAGAAACACCTGGTGGTAACTAGCCTTTATTCTCCACACCTGTGTCCCTGTAATTGCTAATTAGAAACAATTGGCCCAAATTAGCCTTGATTGTCCACACCTGTGTCACTGAAATTGATAATTAAAAACACCTGGTACAAATTGGGCTTGATTGGCCACACCTGTGTCACTGAAATTGCTAATTAGAAGCACCTGGTACTAAAGAGCCTTGATTGGCCACATCTGTGTCACTGAAATTGCTAATTAGAAGCACCTCGTCTTAATTAACCATGGTTGGCCACACCTCTGTTCACTAAAATTGTTAATTAGAAACACCTGTTCTTAATTAGCCTTGATTGTCGCTAATTAGGAAAACCTAGTCGTAATTAGCCTTGATTTGGCCCCACCTGTGTCACTGAAATTGTTAATTAGACGCACATGGTCCTAATCAGCCTTGATTGTCCACACCTGTGTCACTGAAATTGCTAATTAAAAAAACCTGGTCCGAATTAGCCTTTATTGTCCATACCTGTGTCTCTGCAATTGTTAATTAGAAACACTTGGTCCAAATTATCCTTGATTGTCCACACCTGTGTCACTGAAATTGGTAATTAGAAAAACCTGGTCCTAATTAGCCTTGATTGTCCACACCTGTGTCACTGAAATTGCTAATTAGACGCACCTGTGACTAATTTGCCTTTATTGGCCACACCTGTGTCACTGAAATTGCTAATTATACGCACCTGGTCCTAATTAGCCTTGATTGTGCAACCCTGTGTCAGTAAAATTGCTAATTAGAAAAACATGGTCCTAACTAGCCTTGATTGTCCCCACCTGTGTCACTGACATTGCTAATTCGAAACACCTGGTCCTAACTAGGCTTGATTGCCGCTTTTTACGAACACCTGGTCGTAATTAGCCTTGATTGTACACACCCGTGTCACTGAAAATGGTAATTGGAAACACCTGGTCCAAATTAGGCTTGATTGGCCACACCTGTGTCACTAAATTTGGTAATTAGCAGCACCTGGTCCTATTTAGCCTTGATTGGAAACACCTGTGTCACTGAAATTGCTAATTAGATGCACCTGAGCCTAATTAGTCTTGATTGTCCATACCTGTGTCACTGCAATTGCTAATCAGACGCAAATGGTCCTAATTTGCCTTCATTGGCCACACCCGTGTCACTGAAATTGCTATTTAGATGCACCTGGTCTTAATAAGCCTTGATCGGCCACACATGTGTCACTGAAAGTGCTAATTAGAAGCACCTGGTCCTAATCAGTCTTGATTGTCCACACCTATGTCCTTGAAACTGCTAATTAGAAACACCAGGTCCTAAATAGCCTTCATGATCGCTAATTAGAAACACCTGGTCATAACCAGCCTTGATTGTCCACACCTGTGTCCCTGAAATTGCTAATTAGAAACACTTCGTCCAAATTAGCCTTGATTGGCCACACCTGTGTCATTAAGATTGCTAATTAGACGCACATGGTCCTAATTAGCCTTGTTTGGTGACACCTGTGTCACTGAAATTGCTAATTAGACGCACGTGGTCCTAATTCGCCTTCATTGGCCACACCTGTGTCACTGAAATTGCTCATTAGACACACGAAGTCATAATCAGCCTTGATCGTCCACACCTGTGTCACCGATATTGTTAATTACAAACACTAGGTCCTAATGAGCATTGATTGTTGCAATTAGAAACACCTGGTGGTAACTAGCCTTTATTCTCCACACCTGTGTCCCTGTAATTGCTAATTATAAAGACTTGACCAAATTAGCCTTGATTGACCACACCTGTGTCACTGAAATTGCTAATTAGAAAAACCTCGTCCTAATTAGCCTTTATTGTCCACACCTGTGTCACTGATATTGCTAATTAGAAGCACCTGATACTAACTGGCCTTGATTGGCCACACTTGTGTCTCTGAAATTGTTAGTTAGATGCACCTGGTGCTAATGAGCTTTGATTGTCCAAACCTGTGTCAATGAAATTGGTAATTAACTGCACCTGTTCCTAAATAACCTTGATTGTCCACACTTGTGTCACTGAAATTGCTAATTAGAAAAACCTGGCCCTAATTAGCCTTTATTGTCCACACCTGTGTCACTGACATTGCTAGTTAGAAATACCTGGTCCTAAATAACCTTGATTGTCCCCACCTGTGTCACTGACATTGCTAATTAGAAACACCTGGTCCGAATTAGGCTTGATTGTCACTTTTCACGAATACCTGGTCACAATTAGCCTTGATTGTCCACACCTGTGTGACTGAAAATGGTAATTAGAAACATTTGGTCCAAATTAGGCTTGTTTGGCCACACCTGTGTCACTAAATTTGGTAATTAGGAGCACCTGGTCCTATATAGCCTTGATTGCCCACACCTGTGTCTCTGAAATTGCTAATTAGACGCACCTGATCCCTATTAGCCTTGATGTCCATACCTGTGTCACTGCAAGTGCTAATTAGACGCACATGGTCCCCATTTCCCTTCATTGGCCACACCTTTGTCACTGAAATTGCTAATTAGATGCACTTGGTCCTAATTAGCCTTGATGGGCCACACATGTGTCACTGAAAGTGCTAATTAGAAGCACCTGGTCCTAATTAGCAATGATTCGCCACACGTGTGTCACTGAAATTTCTAATTAGATGCACCTGGTCCTAATTAGCCTTGATTGGCCACACCTGTGTCACTGAAATTGCTAGTTAGAAGCATCTGGTCCTAATTAGCCTTGATTGGCCACACCTGTGTCACTGAAATTGCTAATTAGACCAACCTGGTACTAATTAGACTTGATTGTCCACACGTTTGTCACTGAAATTGCTAGTTAGAAATACCTGGTCCTAATTAGCCTTGATTGTCCCCACCTGTGTCACTGATGGTTGCTAATTAGAAACACCTGGTCTTAATTAGGCTTGATTGTCACTTTTTACGAATACCTGGTCATAATTAGCCTTGATTGTCCACACCTGTGTGACTGAAAATGGTAATTAGACACCCTGGTCCAAATTAGGTTTGATTGGCCACACCTGTGTCTCTGAAATTGCTAATTAGACGCACCTGATCCCCATTAGCCTTGATGTCCATACCTGTGTCAGTGCAATTGCTAATTAGACGCACATGGTCCCAATTTCCCTTCATTGCCACAACCTGTTCACTGAAACTGCTAATTAGACGCACTTGGTCCTAATTAGCCTTGATGAGCCACACATGTGTCCTGAATGTGCTAATTAGAAGCACCTGGTCCTAATTAGCAATGATTGGCCACACGAGTGTCCACTGGAATTGCTAATTAGATGCACCTGGTCCTAATTAGCCTGATTGGCCACACCTGTGTCACTGAAATGGCTAATTAGAAGCACCTGGTCCTAATTAGCCTTGATTATCCACACCTGTGTCACTGAAATTGGTAATTTAGAAAAAACTGTTCCGCTTAGCCTTGGATGTCCCCATGTGTGTCACTGGAATTGATAATTGAGAAACACCTCTTCCTAATTAGCTTTGATTGTCGCTAATTAGAAAACCTGGTCATAACTAGCCTTGATTGTCCACATCTGTGTCCTGAAGTTGCTAATTAGAAACACTTCGTACAAATTAGCCTTGATTGGCCACACCTGTGTCACTTAAATTGCTAATTAGATGCACGAGATCCTAATCAGCCTTGATTGTCCACACCTGTGTCAATGAAATAGCTAATTAGAAACACGTGGTCCAAATTAGAATTGATTGCCACACCTGTGCCACTGACATTGCTAATTAGAAACACCTGGTCCTAATCAGCCTTGATTGTCCCTAATTATGAAAACCTGGTCGTAATTAGCCTTGATTGTCCACATCTGTGTGACTGAAATTGTTAATTAGAAACACCTGGTCAAAACTAGGTTTGATTGGCCACAACTGTGTCACCGAAATTGGTAATTAGAAGCACCTTTCCCAATTGGCCTAGATTGGCCACACCTGTGTCACTGAAATTGCTAATTAGACACACCTGGTTTATAATTAGCCTTGATTGGCCACACCTGTGTCAATGAAATTGCTAATTAGATGCACGAGTTCCTAATCACTCTTGAATGTCCACACATGTGTCAGAGAAATTGCCAATTAGGAAAACCTGGTCCTACTTAGCCTTGGTTGTCCACACCTGTGTCACTGAAGTTGATAATTAGAATCACCTTTTACTAATTAGCCTTGATTTTCGCTATTTAGAAACACCTTGTCGTAACTAGCCTTGAATATCCACACATGTTTCCATGAAATTGCTGATTAGAAACACCTGGTCCAAATAAGCCTTGATTGTCAACAACTGTGCCACTGAAATTGCTAATTAGAAACACCCGGGCCTAATTAGCCTTGATTGTCGCTAATTAGGACAACCTGGTCATAATTATATAGATTGTCCACACCTGTGTCACTGAAATTGATAATTAAAAACACCTGGTAGCAAATTGGGCTTGATTGGCCACACCTGTGCACTGAAATTGCTAATTAGAAGCACCTGGTACTAAAGAGCCTTGATTGGCCACACCTGTGTCACTGAAATTGCTAACTAGAAGCACCTCGTCGTAATTAACCTTGATTGGCCACACCTCTGTTCACTGAAATTGGTAATTAGAAACACCTGTTCCTAATTAGCCTTGATTGTCGCTAATTAGGAAAACCTGGTCGTAATTAGCCTTGATTGGCCCCACCTGTGTCACTGAAATTGTTAATTAGACGCACATGGTCCTAATCAGCCTTGATTGTCCACACCTGTGTCACTGAAATTGCTAATTTAAAAAACCTGGTCCGAATTAGCCTTTATTGTCCATACCTGTGTCTCTGCAATTGTTAATTAGAAACACTTGGTCCAAATTATCCTTGATTGTCCACACCTGTGTCACTGAAATTGGTAATTAGAAAAACCTGGACCTAATTAGCCTTGATTGTCCTCACCTGTGTCACTGAAATTGCTAATTAGAAAAACCTGTCCTAATTAG
The DNA here is from genome assembly GCA_023101885.1 of Typhlomys cinereus. Lineage (NCBI taxonomy): Eukaryota > Metazoa > Chordata > Mammalia > Rodentia > Platacanthomyidae > Typhlomys > Typhlomys cinereus. Next base: position 77,030 of record JALPQD010000936.1, on the reverse strand, counting down.
CCTTTATTGTCCATACCTGTGTCACTGATATTGATAATTAGAAGCACCTGATACTAACTGGCCTTGATTGGCCACACTTGTGTCTCTGAAATTGCTAGTTAGACGCACCTGGTGCTGATGAGCCTTGATTGGCCAAACCTGTGTCAATGAAATTGGTAATTAACTGCACCTGGTCCTAAATAACCTTGACTGTCCACACCTGTGTCACTGAAATTGCTAATTAGAAAAACCTCGTGCTAATTAGCCTTTATTGTCCACACCTGTGTCACTGATAGTGCTAATTAGACGCACCTGATACTACCTGGCCTTGATTGGCCACACTTGTGTCACTGAAATTGCTAATTAGAAGCACCTGGTCCTAATTAGCCTTGATTGTCCACACCTGTGTCAATGACATTGCTAATTAGACCAACCTGGTACTAATTAGACTTGATTGTCCACACGTGTGTCACTGAAATTGCTAGTTAGAAATACCTGGTCCTAAACAGTCTTGATTGTCCCCACCTGTGTCACTGAAATTGCTAATAAGAAAAACCTGGTCGTAATTAGCCTTGATTGTCCACACCTGTGTCACCGAAATTGTTAATTACAAACACCAGGTCCTAATTAGCATTGATTGTCGCTAATTAGAAACACCGGTGGTAACTAGCCTTTATTCTCCACACCTGTGTCCCTGTAATTGCTAATTAGACGCACCTGATCTGCATTAGCCTTGATGTCCATACCTGTGTCACTGCAATTGCTAATTAGCCGCACATGGTCCCAATTTCCCTTCATTGGCCACACCTGTGTCACTGATATTGCTAATTAGAAGCACCTGATACTAACTGGCCTTGATTGGCCACACTTTTGTCTCTGAAATTGCTAGTTAGACGCACCTGGTCCTTATTAGCCTTGATTGGCCACACCTGTGTCACTGAAATTGCTAATTAGAAGCACCTGGTCCTAATTAGCCTTGATTGTCGCTAATTAGGAAAACCTGGTCGTAATTAGCCTTGATTGGCCCCACTTGAGTCACTGAAATTGTTAATTAGACGCACATGGTCCTAATCAGCCTTGATTGTTCACACCTCTGTCTCTGAAATTGCTAATTCAATGCACCTGGTCCTAGTTAGCCTTGATTGTCCATACCTGTGTTACTGCAATTTGTAATTAGGCGCACCTGGTCCTAATTAGACCTGATTGTCCACATATGTGTCACTGAAGTTGCTAATTAGACACACCTGATCCTAATTAGCCTTGATTGTCCAACCAGTGTCAGAGAAATTTCTAATTAGAAAAACCTGGTCCTAATTAGCCTTGGTTGTCCCCACCTGTGTCACTGAAATTGATAATTAGAAACATCTGGTCCTAATTAGCCTTGATTGTCGCTAATTAAAAACACCTGGTCCAAATTAGCCTTGATTGTCCACACCTGTGTCACTGAATGGCTAATTAGACGCACCTGGTCCGAAATACCCTTGATTGGCCACACCTGTGTCTCTGAAATTGCTAATTCAATGCACCTGGTCCTAGTTAGCCTTGATTGTCCATACCTGTGTTACTGCAATTGTAATTAGGCGCACCTGGTCCTAATTAGCCTTGATTGTCCAACCAGTGTCAGAGAAATTTCTAATTAGAAAAACCTGGTCCTAATTAGCCTTGGTTGTCCACACCTGTGCCACTGAAATTGATAATTAGAAACATCTGGTCCTAATTAGCCTTGATTGTCGCTAATTAAAAACACCTGGTCCAAATTAGCATTGATTGGACTCACCTGTGTCACTGAAATGGCTAATTAGACGCACCTGGTCCGAAATAACCTTGATTGGCCACACCTGTGTCTCTGAAATTGCTAATTCAATGCACCTGGTGCTAATGAGCCTTGATTGTCCAAACCTGTGTCAATGAAATTGGTAATTAACTGCACCTGGTCCTAAATAACCTTGACTGTCCAAACCTGTGTCACTGAAATTGCTAATTAGAAAAACCTCGTGCTAATTAGCCTTTATTGTCCACACCTGTGTCAATGATAGTGCTAATTAGACGCACCTGATACTAACTGGCCTTGATTGGCCACACTTGTGTCACTGAAATTGCTAATTAGAAGCACCTGGTCCTAATTAGCCTTAATTGTCCACACCTGTGTCAATGAAATTGCTAATTAGACCAACCTGGTACTAATTAGACTTGATTGTGCACACGTGTGTCACTGAAATTGCTAGTTAGAAATACCTGGTCCTCAATAGTCTTGATTGTCCCCACCTGTGTCACTGACATTGCTAATTAGAAACACCTGGTCCTAATTAGGCTTGATTTTCACATTTTACGAATACCTGGTCATAATTAGCCTTCATTGTCCACACCTGTGTGACTGAAAATGGTAATTAGAAACACCTGGTCCAAATTAGGCTTGGTTGGCCACACCTGTGTCACTGAAATTGCTAATTAGACGCACCTGATCCCCATTAGCCTTGATGTCCATACCTGTGTCACTGCAATTGCTAATTAGACGCACATGGTCCCAATTTCCCTTCATTGGTCACACCTGTGTCACTGAAATTGCTAATTAGACGCTCTTGGTCCTAATTAGCCTTGATGGGCCACACATGTGTCACTGAAAGTGCTAATTAGAAGCACCTGGTCCTAATTAGCAATGATTGGACACACGTGTGTCACTGAAATTGCTAATTAGATGAACCTGGTCCTTATTAGCCTTGATTGGCCACACCTGTGTCACTGAAATTGCTAATTAGAAGCACCTGGTCCTAATTAGCCTTGATTGTCGCTAATTAGGAAAACCTGGTCGTAATTAGCCTTGATTGGCCCCACTTGTGTCACTGAAATTGTTAATTAGATGCACATGGTCCTAATCAGCCTTGATTGTTCACACCTCTGTCACTGAAATTGCTAATTAAAAAAACCTGGTCCGAATAAGCTTTTATTGTCCATACCTGTGTCTCTGCAATTGTTAATTAGAAACACTTGGTCCTAATTATCATTGATTGTCCACACCTGTGTTACTCAAATTGGTAATTAGAAAAACCTGGTCCTAATTAGCCTTGATTGTCCACACCTGTGTCACTGAAATTGCTAATTAGATGCACCTGTGACTAATTGGCCTTTATTGGCCACACCTGTGTCACTGAAATTACTAATTAGACGCACTTGGTCCTAATTAGCCTTGATCGGCCACACATGTGTCACTGAAAGTGCTAATTAGAAGCACCTCGTCTTAATTAACCATGATTGGCCACACCTCTGTTCACTAAAATTGTTAATAGAAACACCTGTTCTTAATTAGCCTTGATTGTCGCTAATTAGGAAAACCTAGTCATAATTATCCTTGATTGGCCCCACCTGTGTCACTGAAATTGTTAATTAGACGCACATGGTCCTAATCAGCCTTGATTGTCCACACCTGTGTCACTGAAATTGCTAATTAAAAAAACCTGGTTCGAATTAGCCTTTATTGTCCATACCTGTGTCTCTGCAATTTTTAATTAGAAACACTTGGTCCAAATTATCCTTGATTGTCCACACCTGTGTCACTGAAATTGGTAATTAGAAAAACCTGGTCCTAATTAGCCTTGATTGTCCACACCTGTGTCACTGAAATTGCTAATTAGACGCACCTGTGACTAATTGGCCTTTATTGGCCACACCTGTGTCACTGAAATTGCTAATTATACGCACCTGGTCCTAATTAGCCTTGATTGTCCAACCCTGTGTCAGTAAAATTGCTAATTAGAAAAACATGGTCCTAACTAGCCTTGATTGTCCCCACCTGTGTCACTGACATTGCTAATTCGAAACACCTGGTCCTAACTAGGCTTGATTGCCGCTTTTTACGAACACCTGGTCGTAATTAGCCTTGATTGTACACACCCGTGTCACTGAAAATGTTAATTGGAAACACCTGGTCCAAATTAGGCTTGATTGGCCACACCTGTGTCACTAAATTTGGTAATTAGCAGCACCTGGTCCTATTTAGCCTTGATTGGAAAACACCTGTGTCACTGAAATTGCTAATTAGATGCACCTGAGCCTAATTAGTCTTGATTGTCCATACCTGTGTCACTGCAATTGCTAATCAGACGCAAATGGTCTAATTTGCCTTCATTGGCCACACCCGTGTCACTGAAATTGCTATTTAGATGCACCTGGTCTTAATAAGCCTTGATCGGCCACACATGTGTCACTGAAAGTGCTAATTAGAAGCACCTGGGTCCTAATCAGTCTTGATTGTCCACACCTATGTCCTTGAAACTGCTAATTAGAAACACCAGGTCCTAAATAGCCTTCATGGTCGCTAATTAGAAACACCTGGTCGTAACTAGCCTTGATCGTCCACACCTGTGTCCCTGAAATTGCTAATTGGAAACACTTCGTCCAAATTAGCCTTGATTGGCCACACTTGTGTCACTGAAATTGCTAATTAGACGCACCTGGTCCTAATTAGCCTTGATTGTCCACACCTGTGTCAATGAAATTGCTAATTAGACCAACCTGGTACTAATTAGACTTGATTGTCCACACGTGTGTCACTGAAATTGCTAGTTAGAAATACCTGGTCCTAAATAGTCTTGATTGTCCCCACCTGTGTCACTGACATTGCTAATTAGAAACACCTGGTCCTAATTAGGCTTGATTGTCACATTTTACGAATACCTGGTCATAATTAGCCTTGATTTTCCACACCTGTGTGACTGAAAATGGTAATTAGAAACACCTGGTCCAAATTAGCCTTGATTGGTCATAACTATTGCACTTAAATTGCTAATTAGACGCACATGGTACTCATTGGCCTTGATTGGCTATACCTGTGTCACTGAAATTGATAATTAGAAGCACCTGGTCCTAATTAGACCTGATTGTCCACATATGTGTCACTGAAGTTGCTAATTAGACACACCTGATCCTAATTAGCCTTGATTGTCCAACCAGTGTCAGAGAAATTTCTAATTAGAAAAACCTGGTCCTAATTAGCCTTGGTTGTCCACACCTGTGTCACTGAAATTGATAATTAGAAACATCTGGTCCTAATTAGCCTTGATTGTCGCTAATTAAAAACACCTGGTCCAAATTAGCGTTGATTGGACTCACCTGTGTCACTGAAATGGCTAATTAGACGCACCTGGTCCGAAATACCCTTGATTGGCCACACCTATGTCTCTGAAATTGCTAATTCAGTGCACCTGGTCCTAGTTAGCCTTGATTGTCCATACCTGTGTTACTGCAATTGGTAATTAGACGCACCTGGTCCTAATTAGCCTTGATTGTCCAACCAGTGTCAGAGAAATTTCTAATTAGAAAAACCTGGTCCTAATTAGCCTTGGTTGTCCCCACCTGTGTCACTGAAATTGATAATTAGAAACACCTGGTCCTAATTAGCCTTGATTGTCGCTAATTAAAAACACCTGGTCCAAATTAGCGTTGATTGGACTCACCTGTGTCACTGAAATGGCTAATTAGACGCACCTGGTCCGAAATACCCTTGATTGGCCACACCTGTGTCTCTGAAATTGCTAATTCAATGCACCTGGTCCTAATTAGCCTTGATTGTCCATACCTGTGTTACTGCAATGAGTAATTAGGCGCACCTGGTCCTAATTAGCCTTGATTGTTCAAACCTGTGACAGTGTAATTGGTAATTAGACGCACATGATCCGAATTGGTCTTGATTGGCCACACCTGTGTCACTGAAATTGCTAATTAGATGAACCTGGTTCTACTTAGCCTTGATTGGCCACACTTGTGACCCTGAAATTGCTAATTAGACGCACCTGGTACTAATTGGCCTAGATTGTCCACACCTCTGTCACTGAAATTGCTAATTAGAAACACCTGGTCCTAATTAACCTTGGTTGTCCACACCTGTGTCACTGAAATTAATAATTAGAAACATCTGGATCTAATTAGACTTGATTGTCACTAATTAGAAACACCTGGTCCAAATTAGCCTTCATGTTCGCTAATTAGAAACACCTGGTCGTAACTAGCCTTGATTGTCCACATCTGTGTCCCTGAAATTGCTAATTAGAAACACTTCGTCAAATTAGCCTTGATTGTGCACACCTGTGTCACCGAAATTGTTAATTACAAACACCAGGTCCTAATTAGCATTGATTGTCACTAATTAGAAACACCTGGTGGTAACTAGCCTTTATTCTCCACACCTGTGTCCCTGTAATTGCTAATTAGAAACAATTGGCCCAAATTAGCCTTGATTGTCCACACCTGTGTCACTGAAATTGATAATTAAAAACACCTGGTACAAATTGGGCTTGATTGGCCACACCTGTGTCACTGAAATTGCTAATTAGAAGCACCTGGTACTAAAGAGCCTTGATTGGCCACATCTGTGTCACTGAAATTGCTAATTAGAAGCACCTCGTCTTAATTAACCATGATTGGCCACACCTCTGTTCACTAAAATTGTTAATTAGAAACACCTGTTCTTAATTAGCCTTGATTGTCGCTAATTAGGAAAACCTAGTCGTAATTAGCCTTGATTGGCCCCACCTGTGTCACTGAAATTGTTAATTAGACGCACATGGTCCTAATCAGCCTTGATTGTCCACACCTGTGTCACTGAAATTGCTAATTAAAAAAACCTGGTCCGAATTAGCCTTTATTGTCCATACCTGTGTCTCTGCAATTGTTAATTAGAAACACTTGGTCCAAATTATCCTTGATTGTCCACACCTGTGTCACTGAAATTGGTAATTAGAAAAACCTGGTCCTAATTAGCCTTGATTGTCCACACCTGTGTCACTGAAATTGCTAATTAGATGCACCTGTGACTAATTGGCCTTTATTGGCCACACCTGTGTCACTGAAATTGCTAATTATACGCACCTGGTCCTAATTAGCCTTGATTGTCCAACACTGTGTCAGTGAAATTGCTAATTAGAAAAACATGGTCCTAACTATCCTTGATTGTCCCCACATGTGTCACTGACATTGCTAATTCGAAACACCTGGTCCTAACTAGGCTTGATTGCCGCTTTTTACGAACACCTGGTCGTAATTAGCCTTGATTGTACACACCCGTGTCACTGAAAATGTTAATTGGAAACACCTGGTCCAAATTAGGCTTGATTGGCCACACCTGTGTCACTAAATTTGGTAATTAGCAGCACCTGGTCCTATTTAGCCTTGATTGGAAACACCTGTGTCACTGAAATTGCTAATTAGATGCACCTGAGCCTAATTAGTCTTGATTGTCCACACCTGTGTTCCTGAAATTGCTAATTAGAAACACTTCGTCCAAATTAGCCTTGATTGGCCACACCTGTGTCAATAAATTGCTAATTAGACGCACATGGTCCTAATTATCCTTGTTGGTGACACCTGTGTCACTGAAATTGCTAATTAGACGCAAGTGGTCCTAATTAGCCTTGATTGGCCACACCTGTGTCACTGAAATTGCTCATTAGACGCACGAAGTCATAATCAGCCTTGATTGTCCACACCTGTGTCACTGAAATTGCTAATAAGAAAAACCTGGTCGTAATTAGCCTTGATTGTCCACATCTGTGTCACCGAAATTGTTAATTACAAACACCAGGACCAAATTAGCATTGATTGTCGCTAATTAGAAACACCTGGTGGTAACTAGCCTTTATTCTCCACACCTGTGTCCCTGTAATTGCTAATTAGAAACACTTGGCCCAAATTAGCCTTGATTGTCCACACCTGTGTCACTGAAATTGCTACTTAGAAAAACCTGGTCCTAATTAGCCTTTATTGTCTACACCTGTGTCACTGATATTGCTAATTAGAAGCACCTGATACTAACTGGCCTTGATTGGCCACACTTGTGTCTCTGAAATTGCTAGTTAGACGCACCTGGTGCTAATGAGCCTTGATTGGCCAAACCTGTGTCAATGAAATTGGTAATTAACTGCACCTGGTCCTAAATAACCTTGATTTTCCACACCTGTGTCACTGAAATTGCTAATTAGAAAAACCTCGTGCTAATTAGCTTTTATTGTCCACACCTGTGTCACTGATAGTGCTAAATAGACGCACCTGATACTAACTGGCCTTGATTGGCCACTCTTGTGTCACTGAAATTGGTAATTAGACGCACCTGGTTCTAATTAGCCTTGATTGTCCACACCTGTGTAAGTGAAATTGCTAATTAGAACAACCTGGTACTAATTAGACTTGATTGTCCACACGTGTGTCACTGAAATTGCTAGTTAGAAATACCTGGTCCTAAATAACCTTGATTGTCCTCAACTGTGTCACTGACATTGCTAATTAGAAACACCTGGTACTAATTAGGTTTGATTGTCACTTTTACGAATACCTGGTCATAATTAGCCTTGATTGTCCACACCTGTGTGACTGAAAATGGTAATTAGAAACACCTGGTCCAAATTAGGCTTGGTTGGCCACACCTGTGTCACTGAAATTGCTAATTAGACCCATCTGGTACTAATTGGCCTAGATTGTCCACACCTCTGTCACTGAAATTGTTAATTAGAAACACCTGGTCCTAATTAACCTTGGTTGTCCACACCTGTGTCATTGAAATTAATAATTAGAAATATCTGGATCTAATTAGACTTGATTGTCACTAATTAGAAACACCTGGTCCAAATTAGCCTTCATGCTCGCTAATTAGAAACACCTGGTCGTAACTAGCCTTGATTGTCCACATCTGTGTCCCTGAAATTGCTAATTAGAAACACTTCGTCCAAATTAGCCTTGATTGTCCACACCTGTGTCACCGAAATTGTTAATTACAAACACCAGGTCCTAATTAGCATTGATTGTCACTAATTAGAAACACCTGGTGGTAACTAGCCTTTATTCTCCACACCTGTGTCCCTGTAATTGCTAATTAGAAACAATTGGCCCAATTAGCCTTGATTGTCCACACGTGTCACTGAAATTGATAATTAAAAACACCTGGTACAAATTGGGCTTGATTGGCCACACCTGTGTCACTGAAATTGCTAATTAGAAGCACCTGGTACTAAAGAGCCTTGATTGGCCACATCTGTGTCACTGAAATTGCTAATTAGAAGCACCTCGTCTTAATTAACCATGGTTGGCCACACCTCTGTTCACTAAAATTGTTAATTAGAAACACCTGTTCTTAATTAGCCTTGATTGTCACTAATTAGGAAAACCTAGTCGTAATTAGCCTTGATTGGCCCCACCTGTGTCACTGAAATTGTTAATTAGACGCACATGGTCCTAATCAGCCTTGATTGTCCACACCTGTGTCACTGAAATTGCTAATTAAAAAAACCTGGTCCGAATTAGCCTTTATTGTCCATACCTGTGTCTCTGCAATTGTTAATTAGAAACACTTGGTCCAAATTATCCTTGATTGTCCACACCTGTGTCACTGAAATTGGTAATTAGAAAAACCTGGTCCTAATTAGCCTTGATTGTCCACACCTGTGTCACTGAAATTGCTAATTAGACGCACCTGTGACTAATTTGCCTTTATTGGCCACACCTGTGTCACTGAAATTGCTAATTATACGCACCTGGTCCTAATTAGCCTTGATTGTGCAACCCTGTGTCAGTAAAATTGCTAATTAGAAAAACATGGTCCTAACTAGCCTTGATTGTCCCCACCTGTGTCACTGACATTGCTAATTCGAAACACCTGGTCCTAACTAGGCTTGATTGCCGCTTTTTACGAACACCTGGTCGTAATTAGCCTTGATTGTACACACCCGTGTCACTGAAAATGTTAATTGGAAACACCTGGTCCAAATTAGGCTTGATTGGCCACACCTGTGTCACTAAATTTGGTAATTAGCAGCACCTGGTCCTATTTAGCCTTGATTGGAAACACCTGTGTCACTGAAATTGCTAATTAGATGCACCTGAGCCTAATTAGTCTTGATTGTCCATACCTGTGTCACTGCAATTGCTAATCAGACGCAAATGGTCCTAATTTGCCTTCATTGGCCACACCCGTGTCACTGAAATTGCTATTTAGATGCACCTGGTCTTAATAAGCCTTGATCGGCCACACATGTGTCACTGAAAGTGCTAATTAGAAGCACCTGGTCCTAATCAGTCTTGATTGTCCACACCTATGTCCTTGAAACTGCTAATTAGAAACACCAGGTCCTAAATAGCCTTCATGGTCGCTAATTAGAAACACCTGGTCGTAACTAGCCTTGATCGTCCACTCCTGTGTCCCTGAAATTGCTAATTGGAAACACTTCGTCCAAATTAGCCTTGATTGGCCACACTTGTGTCACTGAAATTGCTAATTAGACGCACCTGGTCCTAATTAGCCTTGATTGTCCACACCTGTGTCAATGAAATTGCTAATTAGACCAACCTGGTACTAATTAGACTTGATTGTCCACACGTGTGTCACTGAAATTGCTAGTTAGAAATACCTGGTCCTAAATAGTCTTGATTGTCCCCACCTGTGTCACTGACATTGCTAATTAGAAACACCTGGTCCTAATTAGGCTTGATTGTCACATTTTACGAATACCTGGTCATAATTAGCCTTGATTTTCCACACCTGTGTGACTGAAAATGGTAATTAGAAACACCTGGTCCAAATTAGCCTTGATTGGTCATAACTATTGCACTTAAATTGCTAATTAGACGCACATGGTACTCATTGGCCTTGATTGGCTATACCTGTGTCACTGAAATTGATAATTAGAAGCACCTGGTCCTAATTAGACCTGATTGTCCACATATGTGTCACTGAAGTTGCTAATTAGACACACCTGATCCTAATTAGCCTTGATTGTCCAACCAGTGTCTGAGAAATTTCTAATTAGAAAAACCTGGTCCTAATTAGCCTTGGTTGTCCACACCTGTGTCACTGAAATTGATAATTAGAAACATCTGGTCCTAATTAGCCTTGATTGTCGCTAATTAAAAACACCTGGTCCAAATTAGCGTTGATTGGACTCACCTGTGTCACTGAAATGGCTAATTAGACGCACCTGGTCTGAAATACCCTTGATTGGCCACACCTATGTCTCTGAAATTGCTAATTCAGTGCACTTGGTCCTAGTTAGCCTTGATTGTCCATACCTGTGTTACTGCAATTGGTAATAGACGCACCTGGTCCTAATTAGCCTTGATTGTCCAACCAGTGTCAGAGAAATTTCTAATTAGAAAAACCTGGTCCTAATTAGCCTTGGTTGTCCCCACCTGTGCCACTGAAATTGATAATTAGAAACATCCTGGTCCTAATTAGCCTTGATTGTCGCTAATTAAAAACACCTGGTCCAAATTAGCATTGATTGGACTCACCTGTGTCACTGAAATGGCTAATTAGACGCACCTGGTCCGAAATAACCTTGATTGGCCACACCTGTGTCTCTGAAATTGCTAATTCAATGCACCTGGTGCTAATGAGCCTTGACTGTCCAAACCTGTGTCAATGAAATTGGTAATTAACTGCACCTGGTCCTAAATAACCTTGACTGTTCCACACCTGTGTCACTGAAATTGCTAATTAGAAAAACCTCGTGCTAATTAGCCTTTATTGTCCACACCTGTGTCAATGATAGTGCTAATTAGACGCACCTGATACTAACTGGCCTTGATTGGCCACACTTGTGTCACTGAAATTGCTAATTAGAAGCACCTGGTCCTAATTAGCCTTAATTGTCCACACCTGTGTCAATGAAATTGCTAATTAGACCAACCTGGTACTAATTAGACTTGATTGTGCACACGTGTGTCACTGAAATTGCTAGTTAGAAATACCTGGTCCTCAATAGTCTTGATTGTCCCCACCTGTGTCACTGACATTGCTAATTAGAAACACCTGGTCCTAATTAGGCTTGATTTTCACATTTTACGAATACCTGGTCATAATTAGCCTTCATTGTCCACACCTGTGTGACTGAAAATGGTAATTAGAAACACCTGGTCCCAAATTAGGCTTGGTGGCCACACCTGTGGTCACTGAAATTGCTAATTAGACGCACCTGATCCCCCATTAGCCTTGATGTCCCATACCTGTGTCACTGCAATTGCTAATTAGACGCACATGGTCCCAATTCCCTTCATTGGTCACACCTGTGTCACTGAAATTGCTAATTAGACGCTCTTGGTCCTAATTATGCCTTGATGGCCACACATGTGTCACTGAAAGTGCTAATTAGAAGCACCTGGTCCTAATTAGCAATGATTGGACACACGTGTGTCACTGAAATTGCTAATTAGATGAACCTGGTCCTATTAGCCTTGATTGGCCACACCTGTGTCACTGAAATTGCTAATTAGAAGCACCTGCGTCCTAATTAGCCTTGATTGTCGCTAATTAGGAAAAACCTGGTCGTAATTAGCCTTGATTGGCCCCACTTGTGTCACTGAAATTGTTAATTAGATGCACATGGTCCTAATCAGCCTTGATTGTTCACACCTCTGTCACTGAAATTGCTAATTAAAAAAACCTGGTCCGAATAAGCTTTTATTGTCCATACCTGTGTCTCTGCAATTGTTAATTAGAAACACTTGGTCCTAATTATCATTGATTGTCCACACCTGTGTTACTCAAATTGGTAATTAGAAAACCCTGGTCCTAATTAGCCTTGATTGTCCCACACCTGTGTCACTGAAATTGCTAATTAGATGCACCTGTGACTAATTGGCCTTTATTGGCCACACCTGTGTCACTGAAATTACTAATTAGACGCACTTGGTCCTAATTAGCCTTGATCGGCCACACATGTGTCACTGAAAGTGCTAATTAGAAGCACCTCGTCTTAATTAACCATGATTGGCCACACCTCTGTTCACTAAAATTGTTAATTAGAAACACCTGTTCTTAATTAGCCTTGATTGTCGCTAATTAGGAAAACCTAGTCATAATTATCCTTGATTGGCCCCACCTGTGTCACTGAAATTGTTAATTAGACGCACATGGTCCTAATCAGCCTTGATTGTCCACACCTGTGTCACTGAAATTGCTAATTAAAAAAACCTGGTTCGAATTAGCCTTTATTGTCCATACCTGTGTCTCTGCAATTGTTTAATAGAAACACTTGGTCCAAATTATCCTTGATTGTCCACACCTGTGTCACTGAAATTGGTAATTAGAAAAACCTGGTCCTAATTAGCCTTGATTGTCCACACCTGTGTCACTGAAATTGCTAATTAGACGCACCTGTGACTAATTGGCCTTTATTGGCCACACCTGTGTCACTGAAAATTGCTAATTATACGCACCTGGTCCTAATTAGCCTTGATTGTCCAACCCTGTGTCAGTAAATTGCTAATTAGAAAAACATGGTCCTAACTAGCCTTGATTGTCCCCACCTGTGTCACTGACATTGCTAATTCGAAACACCTGGTCCTAACTAGGCTTGATTGCCGCTTTTTACGAACACCTGGTCGTAATTAGCCTTGATTGTACACACCCGTGTCACTGAAAATGTTAATTGGAAACACCTGGTCCAAATTAGGCTTGATTGGCCACACCTGTGTCACTAAATTTGGTAATTAGCAGCACCTGGTCCTATTTAGCCTTGATTGGAAACACCTGTGTCACTGAAATTGCTAATTAGATGCACCTGAGCCTAATTAGTCTTGATTGTCCATACCTGTGTCACTGCAATTGCTAATCAGACGCAAATGGTCCTAATTTGCCTTCATTGGCCACACCCGTGTCACTGAAATTGCTATTTAGATGCACCTGGTCTTAATAAGCCTTGATCGGCCACACATGTGTCACTGAAAGTGCTAATTAGAAGCACCTGGTCCTAATCAGTCTTGATTGTCCACACCTATGTCCTTGAAACTGCTAATTAGAAACACCAGGTCCTAAATAGCCTTCATGGTCGCTAATTAGAAACACCTGGTCGTAACTAGCCTTGATCGTCCACACCTGTGTCCCTGAAATTGCTAATTGGAAACACTTCGTCCAAATTAGCCTTGATTGGCCACACTTGTGTCACTGAAATTGCTAATTAGACGCACCTGGTCCTAATTAGCCTTGATTGTCCACACCTGTGTCAATGAAATTGCTAATTAGACCAACCTGGTACTAATTAGACTTGATTGTCCACACGTGTGTCACTGAAATTGCTAGTTAGAAATACCTGGTCCTAAATAGTCTTGATTGTCCCCACCTGTGTCACTGACATTGCTAATTAGAAACACCTGGTCCTAATTAGGCTTGATTGTCACATTTTACGAATACCTGGTCATAATTAGCCTTGATTTTCCACACCTGTGTGACTGAAAATGGTAATTAGAAACACCTGGTCCAAATTAGCCTTGATTGGTCATAACTATTGCACTTAAATTGCTAATTAGACGCACATGGTACTCATTGGCCTTGATTGGCTATACCTGTGTCACTGAAATTGATAATTAGAAGCACCTGGTCCTAATTAGACCTGATTGTCCACATATGTGTCACTGAAGTTGCTAATTAGACACACCTGATCCTAATTAGCCTTGATTGTCCAACCAGTGTCAGAGAAATTTCTAATTAGAAAAACCTGGTCCTAATTAGCCTTGGTTGTCCACACCTGTGTCACTGAAATTGATAATTAGAAACATCTGGTCCTAATTAGCCTTGATTGTCGCTAATTAAAAACACCTGGTCCAAATTAGCGTTGATTGGACTCACCTGTGTCACTGAAATGGCTAATTAGACGCACCTGGTCCGAAATACCCTTGATTGGCCACACCTATGTCTCTGAAATTGCTAATTCAGTGCACCTGGTCCTAGTTAGCCTTGATTGTCCATACCTGTGTTACTGCAATTGGTAATTAGACGCACCTGGTCCTAATTAGCCTTGATTGTCCAACCAGTGTCAGAGAAATTTCTAATTAGAAAAACCTGGTCCTAATTAGCCTTGGTTGTCCCCACCTGTGTCACTGAAATTGATAATTAGAAACACCTGGTCCTAATTAGCCTTGATTGTCGCTAATTAAAAACACCTGGTCCAAATTAGCGTTGATTGGACTCACCTGTGTCACTGAAATGGCTAATTAGACGCACCTGGTCCGAAATACCCTTGATTGGCCACACCTGTGTCTCTGAAATTGCTAATTCAATGCACCTGGTCCTAATTAGCCTTGATTGTCCATACCTGTGTTACTGCAATGAGTAATTAGGCGCACCTGGTCCTAATTAGCCTTGATTGTTCAAACCTGTGACAGTGTAATTGGTAATTAGACGCACATGATCCGAATTGGTCTTGATTGGCCACACCTGTGTCACTGAAATTGCTAATTAGATGAACCTGGTTCTACTTAGCCTTGATTGGCCACACTTGTGACCCTGAAATTGCTAATTAGACGCACCTGGTACTAATTGGCCTAGATTGTCCACACCTCTGTCACTGAAATTGCTAATTAGAAACACCTGGTCCTAATTAACCTTGGTTGTCCACACCTGTGTCACTGAAATTAATAATTAGAAACATCTGGATCTAATTAGACTTGATTGTCACTAATTAGAAACACCTGGTCCAAATTAGCCTTCATGTTCGCTAATTAGAAACACCTGGTCGTAACTAGCCTTGATTGTCCACATCTGTGTCCCTGAAATTGCTAATTAGAAACACTTCGTCAAATTAGCCTTGATTGTGCACACCTGTGTCACCGAAATTGTTAATTACAAACACCAGGTCCTAATTAGCATTGATTGTCACTAATTAGAAACACCTGGTGGTAACTAGCCTTTATTCTCCACACCTGTGTCCCTGTAATTGCTAATTAGAAACAATTGGCCCAAATTAGCCTTGATTGTCCACACCTGTGTCACTGAAATTGATAATTAAAAACACCTGGTACAAATTGGGCTTGATTGGCCACACCTGTGTCACTGAAATTGCTAATTAGAAGCACCTGGTACTAAAGAGCCTTGATTGGCCACATCTGTGTCACTGAAATTGCTAATTAGAAGCACCTCGTCTTAATTAACCATGATTGGCCACACCTCTGTTCACTAAAATTGTTAATTAGAAACACCTGTTCTTAATTAGCCTTGATTGTCGCTAATTAGGAAAACCTAGTCGTAATTAGCCTTGATTGGCCCCACCTGTGTCACTGAAATTGTTAATTAGACGCACATGGTCCTAATCAGCCTTGATTGTCCACACCTGTGTCACTGAAATTGCTAATTAAAAAAACCTGGTCCGAATTAGCCTTTATTGTCCATACCTGTGTCTCTGCAATTGTTAATTAGAAACACTTGGTCCAAATTATCCTTGATTGTCCACACCTGTGTCACTGAAATTGGTAATTAGAAAAACCTGGTCCTAATTAGCCTTGATTGTCCACACCTGTGTCACTGAAATTGCTAATTAGATGCACCTGTGACTAATTGGCCTTTATTGGCCACACCTGTGTCACTGAAATTGCTAATTATACGCACCTGGTCCTAATTAGCCTTGATTGTCCAACACTGTGTCAGTGAAATTGCTAATTAGAAAAACATGGTCCTAACTATCCTTGATTGTCCCCACATGTGTCACTGACATTGCTAATTCGAAAACACCTGGTCCTAACTAGGCTTGATTGCCGCTTTTTACGAACACCTGGTCGTAATTAGCCTTGATTGTACACACCCGTGTCACTGAAAATGTTAATTGGAAACACCTGGTCCAAATTAGGCTTGATTGGCCACACCTGTGTCACTAAATTTGGTAATTAGCAGCACCTGGTCCTATTTAGCCTTGATTGGAAACACCTGTGTCACTGAAATTGCTAATTAGATGCACCTGAGCCTAATTAGTCTTGATTGTCCACACCTGTGTTCCTGAAATTGCTAATTAGAAACACTTCGTCCAAATTAGCCTGATTGGCCACACCTGTGTCAATAAATTGCTAATTAGACGCACATGGTCCTAATTATCCTTGTTGGTGACACCTGTGTCACTGAAATTGCTAATTAGACGCAAGTGGTCCTAATTAGCCTTGATTGGCCACACCTGTGTCACTGAAATTGCTCATTAGACGCACGAAGTCATAATCAGCCTTGATTGTCCACACCTGTGTCACTGAAATTGCTAATAAGAAAACCTGGTCGTAATTAGCCTTGATTGTCCACATCTGTGTCACCGAAATTGTTAATTACAACACCAGGACCAAATTAGCATTGATTGTCCGCTAATTAGAAACACCTGGTGGTAACTAGCCTTTATTCTCCACACCTGTGTCCCTGTAATTGCTAATTAGAAACACTTGGCCCAAATTAGCCTTGATTGTCCACACCTGTGTCACTGAAATTGCTACTTAGAAAAACCTGGTCCTAATTAGCCTTTATTGTCTACACCTGTGTCACTGATATTGCTAATTAGAAGCACCTGATACTAACTGGCCTTGATTGGCCACACTTGTGTCTCTGAAATTGCTAGTTAGACGCACCTGGTGCTAATGAGCCTTGATTGGCCAAACCTGTGTCAATGAAATTGGTAATTAACTGCACCTGGTCCTAAATAACCTTGATTTTCCACACCTGTGTCACTGAAATTGCTAATTAGAAAAACCTCGTGCTAATTAGCTTTTATTGTCCACACCCTGTGTCACTGATAGTGCTAAATAGACGCACCTGATACTAACTGGCCTTGATTGGCCACTCTTGTGTCACTGAAATTGGTAATTAGACGCACCTGGTTCTAATTAGCCTTGATTGTCCACACCTGTGTAAGTGAAATTGCTAATTAGAACAACCTGGTACTAATTAGACTTGATTGTCCACACGTGTGTCACTGAAATTGCTAGTTAGAAATACCTGGTCCTAAATAACCTTGATTGTCCTCAACTGTGTCACTGACATTGCTAATTAGAAACACCTGGTACTAATTAGGTTTGATTGTCACTTTTTACGAATACCTGGTCATAATTAGCCTTGATTGTCCACACCTGTGTGACTGAAAATGGTAATTAGAAACACCTGGTCCAAATTAGGCTTGGTTGGCCACACCTGTGTCACTGAAATTGCTAATTAGACCCATCTGGTACTAATTGGCCTAGATTGTCCACACCTCTGTCACTGAAATTGTTAATTAGAAACACCTGGTCCTAATTAACCTTGGTTGTCCACACCTGTGTCATTGAAATTAATAATTAGAAATATCTGGATCTAATTAGACTTGATTGTCACTAATTAGAAACACCTGGTCCAAATTAGCCTTCATGCTCGCTAATTAGAAACACCTGGTCGTAACTAGCCTTGATTGTCCACATCTGTGTCCCTGAAATTGCTAATTAGAAACACTTCGTCCAAATTAGCCTTGATTGTCCCACACCTGTGTCACCGAAATTGTTAATTACAAACACCAGGTCCTAATTAGCATTGATTGTCACTAATTAGAAACACCTGGTGGTAACTAGCCTTTATTCTCCACACCTGTGTCCCTGTAATGCTAATTAGAAACAATTGGCCCAAATAGCCTTGATTGTCCACACGTGTCACTGAAATTGATAATTAAAAAACACCTGGTACAAATTGGGCTTGATTGGCCACACCTGTGTCACTGAAATTGCTAATTAGAAGGCACCTGGTACTAAAGAGCCTTGATTGGCCACATCTGTGTCACTGAAATTGCTAATTAGAAGCACCTCGTCTTAATTAACCATGTTGGCCACACCTCTGTTCACTAAAATTGTTAATTAGAAACAACCTGTTCTTAATTAGCCTTGATTGTCGCTAATTAGGAAAAACCTAGTCGTAATTAGCCTTGATTGGCCCCACCTGTGTCACTGAAATTGTTAATTAGACGCACATGGTCCTAATCAGCCTTGATTGTCCACACCTGTGTCACTGAAATTGCTAATTAAAAAAACCTGGTCCGAATTAGCCTTTATTGTCCATACCTGTGTCTCTGCAATTGTTAATTAGAAACACTTGGTCCAAATTATCCTTGATTGTCCACACCTGTGTCACTGAAATTGGTAATTAGAAAAACCTGGTCCTAATTAGCCTTGATTGTCCACACCTGTGTCACTGAAATTGCTAATTAGACGCACCTGTGACTAATTTGCCTTTATTGGCCACACCTGTGTCACTGAAATTGCTAATTATACGCACCTGGTCCTAATTAGCCTTGATTGTGCAACCCTGTGTCAGTAAAATTGCTAATTAGAAAAACATGGTCCTAACTAGCCTTGATTGTCCCCACCTGTGTCACTGACATTGCTAATTCGAAACACCTGGTCCTAACTAGGCTTGATTGCCGCTTTTTACGAACACCTGGTCGTAATTAGCCTTGATTGTACACACCCGTGTCACTGAAAATGTTAATTGGAAACACCTGGTCCAAATTAGGCTTGATTGGCCACACCTGTGTCACTAAATTTGGTAATTAGCAGCACCTGGTCCTATTTAGCCTTGATTGGAAACACCTGTGTCACTGAAATTGCTAATTAGATGCACCTGAGCCTAATTAGTCTTGATTGTCCATACCTGTGTCACTGCAATTGCTAATCAGACGCAAATGGTCCTAATTGCCTTCATTGGCCACACCCGTGTCACTGAAATTGCTATTTAGATGCACCTGGTCTTAATAAGCCTTGATCGGCCACACATGTGTCACTGAAAGTGCTAATTAGAAGCACCTGGTCCTAATCAGTCTTGATTGTCCACACCTATGTCCTTGAAACTGCTAATTAGGAAACACCAGGTCCTAAATAGCCTTCATGGTCGCTAATTAGAAACACCTGGTCGTAACTAGCCTTGATCGTCCACCTCCTGTGTCCCTGAAATTGCTAATTGGAAACACTTCGTCCAAATTAGCCTTGATTGGCCACACTTGTGTCACTGAAATTGCTAATTAGACGCACCTGGTCCTAATTAGCCTTGATTGGTCCACACCTGTGTCAATGAAATTGCTTAATTAGACCAACCTGGTACTAATTAGACTTGATTGTCCACACGTGTTGTCAGCTGAAATTGCTAGTTAGAAATACCTGGTCCTAAATAGTCTTGATTGTCCCCACCTGTGTCACTGACATTGCTAATTAGAAACACCTGGTCCTAATTAGGCTTGATTGTCACATTTTACGAATACCTGGTCATAATTAGCCTTGATTTTCCACACCTGTGTGACTGAAAATGGTAATTAGAAACACCTGGTCCAAAATTAGCCTTGATTGGTCATAACTATTGCACTTAAATTGCTAATTAGACGCACATGGTACTCATTGGCCTTGATTGGCTTTACCTGTGTCACTGAAATTGATAATTAGAAGCACCTGGTCCTAATTAGACCTGATTGTCCACATATGTGTCACGAAGTTGCTAATTAGACCCACCTGATCCTAATTAGCCTTGATTGTCCAACCAGTGTCTGAGAATTTCTAATTAGAAAAACCTGGTCCTAATTAGGCCTTGGGTTGTCCACACCTGTGTCACTGAAATTGATAATTAGAAACATCTGGTCCTAATTAGCCTTGATTGTCGCTAATTAAAAACACCTGGTCCAAATTAGCGTTGATTGGACTCACCTGTGTCACTGAAATGGCTAATTAGACGCACCTGGTCTGAAATACCCTTGATTGGCCACACCTATGTCTCTGAAATTGCTAATTCAGTGCACTTGGTCCTAGTTAGCCTTGATTGTCCATACCTGTGTTACTGCAATTGGTAATTAGACGCACCTGGTCCTAATTAGCCTTGATTGTCCAACCAGTGTCAGAGAAATTCTAATTAGAAAAACCTGGTCCTAATTAGCCTTGGTTGTCCCCACCTGTGTCACTGAAATTGATAATTAGAAACACCTGGTCCTAATTAGCCTTGATTGTCGCTAATTAAAAACACCTGGTCCAAATTAGCGTTGATTGGACTCACCTGTGTCACTGAAATGGCTAATTAGATGCACCTGGTCGAAATACCCTTGATTGGCCACACCTGTGTCTCTGAAATTGCTAATTCCATGCACCTGGTCCTAATTAGCCTTGATTGTCCATACCTGTGTTACTGCAATGAGTAATTAGGCGCACCTGGTCCTAATTAGCCTTGATTGTTCAAACCTGTGACAGTGTAATTGGTAATTAGACGCACATGATCCGAATTGGTCTTGATTGGCCACACCTGTGTCACTGAAATTGCTAATTAGATGAACCTGGTTCTACTTAGCCTTGATTGGCCACACTTGTGTCCCTGAAATTGCTAATTAGACGCACCTGGTACTAATTGGCCTAGATTGTCCACACCTCTGTCACTGAAATTGCTAATTAGAAACACCTGGTCCTAATTAACCTTGGTTGTCCACACCTGTGGCACTGAAATAAATAATTAGAAACATCTGGATCTAATTAGACTTGATTGTCACTAATTAGAAACACCTGGTCCAAATTAGCCTTCATGTTCGCTAATTAGAAACAACCTGGTCGTAACTAGCCTTGATTGTCCACATCTGTGTCCCTGAAATTGGCTAATTAGAAACACTTTTCGTCAAAATTAGCCTTGATTGTGCACACTTGTGTCCCTGAAATTGCTAATTAGACGCACCTGGTACTAATTGGCCTAGATTGTCCACACCTCTGTCACTGAAATTGCTAATTAGAAACACCTGGTCCTAATTACCTTGGTTGTCCACACCTGTGGCACTGAAATTAATAATTAGAAACATCTGGATCTAATTAGACTTGATTGTCACTAATTAGAAACACCTGGTCCAAATTAGCCTTTCATGTTCGCTAATTAGAAACAACCTGGTCGTAACTAGCCTTATTTCCACATCTGTGTCCCTGAAATTGCTAATTAGAACACACTTCGTCAAATTAGCCTTGATTGTGCACACATGTGTCACCGAAATTGTTAATTACAAAACACCAGAGTCCTAATTAGCATTGATTGTCACTAATTAGAAACACCTGGTGGTAACTAGCCTTTATTCTCCACACCTGTGTCCTGTAATTGCTAATTAGAAACAATTGGCCCAAATTAGCCTTGATTGTCCACACCTGTGTCACTGAAATTGATAATTAAAAAAACACCTGGTACAAATTTGGGCTTGATGGGCCACACCTGTGTCACTGAAATTGCGTAATTAGAAGCACCTGGTACTAAAGAGCCTTGATTGGCCACATCTGTGTCACTGAAATTGCTAATTAGAAGCACCTCGTCTTAATTAACCATGATTGGGCCACACCTCTGTTCACTAAATTGTTAATTAGAGAAACACCCTGTTCTTAATTAGCATTGATTGTCGCTAATTAGGAAAACCTAGTCGTAAATTAGCCTTGATTGGCCCCACCTGTGTCACTGAAATTTGTTAATTAGACGCACATGGTCCTAATCAGCCTTGATTGTCCACACCTGTGTCACTGAAATTGGCTAATTAAAAAAAACCTGGTCCGAATTAGCCTTTATTGTCCATACCTGTGTCTCTGCAATGTTAATTAGAAACACTTGGTCCAAATTATCTTGATTGTCCACACCTGTGTCACTGAAATTGGTAATTAGAAAAACCTGGTCCTAATTAGCCTTGATTGTCCACACCTGTGTCACTGAAATTGCTAATTAGATGCACCTGTGACTAATTGGCCTTTATTGGCCACACCTGTGTCACTGAAATTGCTAATTATACGCACCTGGTCCTAATTAGCCTTGATGTCCAACACTGTGTCAGTGAAATTGCTAATTAGAAAACATGGTCCTAACTATCCTTGATTGTCCCCACATGTGTCACTGACATTGCTAATTCGAAACACCTGGTCCTAACTAGGCTTGATTGCCGCTTTTTTTACGAACACCTGGTTCGTAATTAGCCTTGATTGTACACACCCGTGTCACTGAAAATGTAATTGGAAACACCTGGTCCACATTAGGCTTGATTGGCCACACCTGTGTCACTAAATTGGTAATTAGCAGCACCTGGTCCTATTTAGCCTTGATTGGAAACACCTGTGTCACTGAAATTGCTAATTAGATGCACCTGAGCCTAATTAGTCTTGATTGTCCACACCTGTGTTCCTGAAATTGCTAATTAGAAACACTTCGTCCAAATTAGCCTTGATTGGCCACACCTGTGTCAATAAATTGCTAATTAGACGCACATGGTCCTAATTATCCTTGTTGGTGACACCTGTGTCACTGAAATTGCCTAATTAGATCGCAAGTGGTCCTAATTAGCCTTGATTGGCCACACCTGTGTCACTGAAATTGCTCATTAGACCGCACGAAGTCATAATCAGCCTTGATGTCCACACCTGTGTCACTGAAATTGCTAATAAGAAAAACCTGGTCGTAATTAGCCTTGATTGTCCACATCTGTGTCACCGAAATTGTTAATACAAACACCAGGACCAAATTAGCATTGATTGTCGCTAATTAGAAACACCTGGTGGTAACTAGCCTTTATTCTCCACACCTGTGTCCCTGTAATTGCTAATTAGAAACACTTGGCCCAAATTAGCCTTGATTGTCCACACCTGTGTCACTGAAATTGCTACTTAGAAAAACCTGGTCCTAATTAGCCTTTATTGTCTACACCTGTGTCACTGATATTGCTAATTAGAAAGCACCTGATACTAACTGGCCTTGATTGGCCACACTTGTGTCTCTGAAATTGCTAGTTAGGACGCACCTGGTGCTAATGAGCTTGATTGGCCAAACCTGTGTCATGAAATTGGTAATTAACTGCACCTGGTCCTAAATAACCTTGATTTTCCACACCTGTGTCACTGAAATTGCTAATTAGAAAAACCTCGTGCTAATTAGCTTTTATTGTCCACACCTGTGGTCACTGATAGTGCTAAATAGACGCACCTGATACTAACTGGCCTTGATTGGCCACTCTTGTGTCACTGAAATTGGTAATTAGACGCACCTGGTTCTAATTAGCCTTGATTGTCCACACCTGTGTAAGTGAAATTGCTAATTAGAACAACCTGGTACTAATTAGACTTGATTGTCCACACGTGTGTCACTGAAATTGCTAGTTAGAAATACCTGGTCCTAAATAACCTTGATTGTCCTCAACTGTGTCACTGACATTGCTAATTAGAACACCTGGTACTAATTAGGTTGATTGTCACTTTTTACGAATACCTGGTCATAATTAGCCTTGATTGTCCACACCTGTGTGACTGAAATGGTAATTAGAACACCTGGTCCAAATTAGGCTTGGTTGCCACACCTGTGTCACTGAAATTGCTAATTAGACCCATCTGGTACTAATTGGCCTAGATTGTCCACACCTCTGTCACTGAAATTGTTAATTAGAAACACCTGGTCCTAATTAACCTTGGTTGTCCACACCTGTGTCATTGAAATTAATAATTAGAAATATCTGGATCTAATTAGACTTGATTGTCACTAATTAGAAACACCTGGTCCAAATTAGCCTTCATGCTCGCTAATTAGAAACACCTGGTCGTAACTAGCCTTGATTGTCCACATCTGTGTCCTGAAATTGCTAATTAGAAACACTTCGTCCAAATTAGCCTTGATTGTCCACACCTGTGTCACCGAAATTGTTAATTACAAACACCAGGTCCTAATTAGCATTGATTGTCACTAATTAGAAACACCTGGTGGTAACTAGCCTTTATTCTCCACACCTGTGTCCCTGTAATTGCTAATTAGAAACAATTGGCCCAAATTAGCCTTGATTGTCCACACGTGTCACTGAAATTGATAATTAAAAACACCTGGTACAAATTGGGCTTGATTGGCCACACCTGTGTCACTGAAATTGCTAATTAGAAGCACCTGGTACTAAAGAGCCTTGATTGGCCACATCTGTGTCACTGAAAATTGCTAATTAGAAGCACCTCGTCTTAATTAACCATGGTTGGCCACACCTCTGTTCACTAAAATTGTTAATTAGAAAACACCTGTTCTTAATTAGCCTTGATTGTCACTAATTAGGAAAACCTAGTCGTAATTAGCCTTGATTGGCCCCACCTGTGTCACTGAAATTGTTAATTAGACGCACATGGTCCTAATCAGCCTTGATTGTCCACAACCGGTGGTCACTGAAATTGCTAATTAAAAAAACCTGGTCCGAATTAGCCTTATTGTCCATACCTGTGTCTCTGCAATTTTTAATTAGAAACACTTGGTCCAAATTATCCTTGATTGTCCACACCTGTGTCACTGAAATTGTAATTAGAAAACCTGGTCCTAATTAGCCTTGATTGTCCACACCTGTGTCACTGAAATTGCTAATTAGACGCACCTGTGACTAATTTGCCTTTATTGGCCACACCTGTGTCACTGAATTGCTAATTATACGCACCTGGTCCTAATTAGCCTTGATTGTGCAACCCTGTGTCAGTAAATTGCTAATTAGAAAACATGGTCCTAACTAGCCTTGATTGTCCCCACCTGTGTCACTGGACATTGCTAATTCGAAACACCTGGTCCTAACTAGGCTTGATTGCCGCTTTTTACGACACCTGGTCGTAATTAGCCTTGATTGTACACACCTGTCACTGAAAATGTTAATTGGAAACACCTGGTCCAAATTAGGCTTGATTGGCCACACCTGTGTCACTAAATTTGGTAATTAGCAGCACCTGGTCCTATTTAGCCTTGATTGGAAACACCTGTGTCACTGAAATTGCTAATTAGATGCACCTGAGCCTAATTAGTCTTGATTGTCCATACCTGTGTCACTGCAATTGCTAATCAGACGCAAATGGTCCTAATTTGCCTTCATTGGCCACACCCGTGTCACTGAAATTGCTATTTAGATGCACCTGGTCTTAATAAGCCTTGATCGGCCACACATGTGTCACTGAAAGTGCTAATTAGAAGCACCTGGTCCTAATCAGTCTTGATTGTCCACACCTATGTCCTTGAAACTGCTAATTAGAAACACCAGGTCCTAAATAGCCTTCATGGTCGCTAATTAGAAACACCTGGTCGTAACTAGCCTTGATCGTCCACTCCTGTGTCCCTGAAATTGCTAATTGGAAACACTTCGTCCAAATTAGCCTTGATTGGCCACACTTGTGTCACTGAAATTGCTAATTAGACGCACCTGGTCCTAATTAGCCTTGATTGTCCACACCTGTGTCAATGAAATTGCTAATTAGACCAACCTGGTACTAATTAGACTTGATTGTCCACACGTGTGTCACTGAAATTGCTAGTTAGAAATACCTGGTCCTAAATAGTCTTGATTGTCCCCACCTGTGTCACTGACATTGCTAATTAGAAACACCTGGTCCTAATTAGGCTTGATTGTCACATTTTACGAATACCTGGTCATAATTAGCCTTGATTTTCCACACCTGTGTGACTGAAAATGGTAATTAGAAACACCTGGTCCAAATTAGCCTTGATTGGTCATAACTATTGCACTTAAATTGCTAATTAGACGCACATGGTACTCATTGGCCTTGATTGGCTATACCTGTGTCACTGAAATTGATAATTAGAAGCACCTGGTCCTAATTAGACCTGATTGTCCACATATGTGTCACTGAAGTTGCTAATTAGACACACCTGATCCTAATTAGCCTTGATTGTCCAACCAGTGTCAGAGAAATTTCTAATTAGAAAAACCTGGTCCTAATTAGCCTTGGTTGTCCACACCTGTGTCACTGAAATTGATAATTAGAAACATCTGGTCCTAATTAGCCTTGATTGTCGCTAATTAAAAACACCTGGTCCAAATTAGCGTTGATTGGACTCACCTGTGTCACTGAAATGGCTAATTAGACGCACCTGGTCCGAAATACCCTTGATTGGCCACACCTGTGTCTCTGAAATTGCTAATTCAATGCACCTGGTCCTAATTAGCCTTGATTGTCCATACCTGTGTTACTGCAATGAGTAATTAGGCGCACCTGGTCCTAATTAGCCTTGATTGTTCAAACCTGTGACAGTGTAATTGGTAATTAGACGCACATGATCCGAATTGGTCTTGATTGGCCACACCTGTGTCACTGAAATTGCTAATTAGATGAACCTGTTCTACTTAGCCTTGATTGTGCCACACTTTTGTCCCCTGAAATTGCTAATTAGACGCACCTGGTACTAATTGGCCTAGATTGTCCACACCGTCTGTCACTGAAATTGCTAATTAGAAACACCTGGTCCTAATTAACCTTGGTTGTCCACACCTGTGGTCACTGAAAATTAAATAATTAGAAACATCTGGATCTAATTAGACTTGATTGTCACTAATTAGAAACACCTGGTCCAAATTAGCCTTCATGTTCGCTAATTAGAAACACCTGGTCGTAACTAGCCTTGATTGTCCACATCTGTGTCCCTGAAATTGCTAATTAGAAACACTTCGTCAAATTAGCCTTGATTGTGCACACCTGTGTCACCGAAATTGTTAATTACAAACACCAGGTCCTAATTAGCATTGATTGTCACTAATTAGAAACACCTGGTGGTAACTAGCCTTTATTCTCCACACCTGTGGTCCCTGTAATTGCTAATAGAACAATTGGCCCAAAATTAGCCTTGATTGTCCACACCTGTGTCACTGAAATTGATAATTAAAAACACCTGGTACAAATTGGGCTTGATTGGCCACACCTGTGTCACTGAAATTGCTAATTAGAAGCAACCTGGTAACTAAGAGCCTTGATTGGCCACATCTGTGTCACTGAAATTGCTATTAGAAGCACCCTCGTCTTAATTAACCATGATTGGCCACACCTCTGTTCAACTAAAATTGTTAATTAGAAACACCTGTTCTTAATTAGCCTTGATTGTCGCTATTAGGAAAACCTAGTCGTAATTAGCCTTGATTGGCCCCACCTGTGTCACTGAAATTGCTAATTAGAAGCACCTGGTACTAAAGAGCCTTGATTGGCCACACCTGTGTCACTGAAATTGCTAATTAAAAAAAACCTGGTCCGAATTAGCCTTTATTGTCCATACCTGTGTCTCTGCAATTGTTAATTAGAAACACTTGTTCCAAATTATCCTTGATTGTCCACACCTGTGTCACTGAAATTGGTAATTAGAAAAACCTGGTCCTAATTAGCCTTGATTGTCCACACCTGTGTCACTGAAATTGCTAATTAGACGCACCTGTGACTAATTGGCCTTTATTGGCCACACCTGTGTCACTGAAATTGCTAATTATACGCACCTGGTCCTAATTAGCCTTGATTGTCCAACCCTGTGTCAGTAAATTGCTAATTAGAAAAACATGGTCCTAACTAGCCTTGATTGTCCCCACCTGTGTCACTGACATTGCTAATTCGAAACACCTGGTCCTAACTAGGCTTGATTGCCGCTTTTTACGAACACCTGGTCGTAATTAGCCTTGATTGTACACACCCGTGTCACTGAAAATGTTAATTGGAAACACCTGGTCCAAATTAGGCTTGATTGGCCACACCTGTGTCACTAAATTTGGTAATTAGCAGCACCTGGTCCTATTTAGCCTTGATTGGAAACACCTGTGTCACTGAAATTGCTAATTAGATGCACCTGAGCCTAATTAGTCTTGATTGTCCATACCTGTGTCACTGCAATTGCTAGTTAGAGCAAATGGTCCTAATTTGCCTTCATTGGCCACACCTGTGTCACTGAAATTGCTATTTAGATGCACCTGGTCTTAATAAGCCTTGATCGGCCACAATGTGTCACTGAAAGTGCTAATTAGAAGCACCTGGTCCTAATCAGTCTTGATTGTCCACACCTATGTCCTTGAAACTGCTAATTAGAAACACCAGGTCCTAAATAGCCTTCATGATCGCTAATTAGAAACACCTGGTCATAACCAGCCTTGATCGTCCACACCTGTGTCCCTGAAATTGCTAATTAGAAACACTTCGTCCAAATTAGCCTTGATTGGCCACACCTGTGTCATTAAATTGCTAATTAGACGCACATGGTCCTAATTAGCCTTGTTTGGTGACACCTGTGTCACTGAAATTGCTAATTAGACGCACGTGGTCCTAATTCGCCTTCATTGGCCACACCTGTGTCACTGAAATTGCTCATTAGAACACGAAGTCTAATCAGCCTTGATCGTCCACACCTGTGTCACCGAATTGTTAATTACAAACACTAGGTCCTAATGAGCATTGATTGTTGCTAATTAGAAACACCTGGTGGTAACTAGCCTTTATTCTCCACACCTGTGTCCCTGTAATTGCTAATTATAAAGACTGACCAAATTAGCCTTGATTGTCCACACCTGTGTCACTGAAATTGCTAATTAGAAAACCTCGTCCTAATTAGCCTTTATTGTCACACCTGTGTCACTGATATTGCTAATTAGAAGCACCTGATACTAACTGGCCTTGATTGGCCACACTTGTGTCTCTGAAATTGTTAGTTAGACGCACCTGGTGCTAATGAGCTTTGATTGTCCAAACCTGTGTCAATGAAATTGGTAATTAACTGCACCTGTTCCTAAATAACCTTGATTGTCCACACTTGTGTCACTGAAATTGCTAATTAGAAAAACTTGGCCTNAGGCCAAGTTTTTCTAATTAGCAATTTCAGTGACA
This sequence comes from Typhlomys cinereus, assembly GCA_023101885.1. Classification (NCBI taxonomy): domain Eukaryota; kingdom Metazoa; phylum Chordata; class Mammalia; order Rodentia; family Platacanthomyidae; genus Typhlomys; species Typhlomys cinereus. The sequence continues at coordinate 47,684 of JALPQD010000936.1, read as the reverse complement.
CAAGTGTGGACAATCAAGGTTATTTAGGAACAGGTGCAGTTAATTACCAATTTCATTGACACAGGTTTGGACAATCAAAGCTCATTAGCACCAGGTGCGTCTAACTAACAATTTCAGAGACACAAGTGTGGCCAATCAAGGCCAGTTAGTATCAGGTGCTTCTAATTAGCAATATCAGTGACACAGGTGTGACAATAAAGGCTAATTAGGACGAGGTTTTCTAATTAGCAATTTCAGTGACACAGGTGTGGACAATCAAGGCTAATTTGGTCAGTCTTTATAATTAGCAATTACAGGGACACAGGTGTGGAGAATAAAGGCTAGTTACCACCAGGTGTTTCTAATTAGCAACAATCAATGCTCATTAGGACCTAGTGTTTGTAATTAACAATTCGGTGACACAGGTGTGGACGATCAAGGCTGATTAGACTTCGTGTTCTAATGAGCAATTTCAGTGACACAGGTGTGGCCAATGAAGGCGAATTAGGACCACGTGCGTCTAATTAGCAATTTCAGTGACACAGGTGTCACCAAACAAGGCTAATTAGGACCATGTGCGTCTAATTAGCAATTTAATGACACAGGTGTGGCCAATCAAGGCTAATTTGGACGAAGTGTTTCTAATTAGCAATTTCAGGGACACAGGTGTGGACGATCAAGGCTGGTTATGACCAGGTGTTTCTAATTAGCGATCATGAAGGCTATTTAGGACCTGGTGTTTCTAATTAGCAGTTTCAAGGACATAGGTGTGGACAATCAAGACTGATTAGGACCAGGTGCTTCTAATTAGCACTTTCAGTGACACATTGTGGCCGATCAAGGCTTATTAAGACCAGGTGCATCTAAATAGCAATTTCAGTGACACAGGTGTGGCCAATGAAGGCAAATTAGGACCATTTGCTCTAACTAGCAATTGCAGTGACACAGGTATGGACAATCAAGACTAATTAGGCTCAGGTGCATCTAATTAGCAATTTCAGTGACACAGGTGTTTCCAATCAAGGCTAAATAGGACCAGGTGCTGCTAATTACCAAATTTAGTGACACAGGTGTGGCCAATCAAGCCTAATTTGGACCAGGTGTTTCCAATTAACATTTTCAGTGACACGGGTGTGTACAATCAAGGCTAATTACGACCAGGTGTTCGTAAAAAGCGGCAATCAAGCCTAGTTAGGACCAGGTGTTTCGAATTAGCAATGTCAGTGACACAGGTGGGGACAATCAAGGCTAGTTAGGACCATGTTTTTCTAATTAGCAATTTACTGACACAGGGTTGGACAATCAAGGCTAATTAGGACCAGGTGCGTATAATTAGCAATTTCAGTGACACAGGTGTGGCCAATAAAGGCCAATTAGTCACAGGTGCGTCTAATTAGCAATTTCAGTGACACAGGTGTGGACAATCAAGGCTAATTAGGACCAGGTTTTTCTAATTACCAATTTCAGTGACACAGGTGTGGACAATCAAGGATAATTTGGACCAAGTGTTTCTAATTAACAATTGCAGAGACACAGGTATGGACAATAAAGGCTAATTCGGACCAGGTTTTTTTAATTAGCAATTTCAGTGACACAGGTGTGGACAATCAAGGCTGATTAGGACCATGTGCGTCTAATTAACAATTTCAGTGACACAGGTGGGGCCAATCAAGGCTAATTACGACTAGGTTTTCCTAATTAGCGACAATCAAGGCTAATTAAGAACAGGTGTTTCTAATTAACAATTTTAGTGAACAGAGGTGTGGCCAATCATGGTTAATTAAGACGAGGTGCTTCTAATTAGCAATTTCAGTGACACAGATGTGGCCAATCAAGGCTCTTTAGTACCAGGTGCTTCTAATTAGCAATTTCAGTGACACAGGTGTGGCCAATCAAGCCCAATTTGTACCAGGTGTTTTTAATTATCAATTTCAGTGACACAGGTGTGGACAATCAAGGCTAATTTGGGCCAATTGTTTCTAATTAGCAATTACAGGGACACAGGTGTGGAGAATAAAGGCTAGTTACCACCAGGTGTTTCTAATTAGTGACAATCAATGCTAATTAGGACCTGGTGTTTGTAATTAACAATTTCGGTGACACAGGTGTGGACAATCAAGGCTAATTTGGACGAAGTGTTTCTAATTAGCAATTTCAGGGACACAGATGTGGACAATCAAGGCTAGTTACGACCAGGTGTTTCTAATTAGCGAACATGAAGGCTAATTTGGACCAGGTGTTTCTAATTAGTGACAATCAAGTCTAATTAGATCCAGATGTTTCTAATTATTAATTTCAGTGACACAGGTGTGGACAACCAAGGTTAATTAGGACCAGGTGTTTCTAATTAGCAATTTCAGTGACAGAGGTGTGGACAATCTAGGCCAATTAGTACCAGGTGCGTCTAATTAGCAATTTCAGGGACACAAGTGTGGCCAATCAAGGCTAAGTAGAACCAGGTTCATCTAATTAGCAATTTCAGTGACACAGGTGTGGCCAATCAAGACCAATTCGGATCATGTGCGTCTAATTACCAATTACACTGTCACAGGTTTGAACAATCAAGGCTAATTAGGACCAGGTGCGCCTAATTACTCATTGCAGTAACACAGGTATGGACAATCAAGGCTAATTAGGACCAGGTGCATTGAATTAGCAATTTCAGAGACACAGGTGTGGCCAATCAAGGGTATTTCGGACCAGGTGCGTCTAATTAGCCATTTCAGTGACACAGGTGAGTCCAATCAACGCTAATTTGGACCAGGTGTTTTAATTAGCGACAATCAAGGCTAATTAGGACCAGGTGTTTCTAATTATCAATTTCAGTGACACAGGTGGGGACAACCAAGGCTAATTAGGACCAGGTTTTTCTAATTAGAAATTTCTCTGACACTGGTTGGACAATCAAGGCTAATTAGGACCAGGTGCGTCTAATTACCAATTGCAGTAACACAGGTATGGACAATCAAGGCTAACTAGGACCAGTGCACTGAATTAGCAATTTCAGAGACATAGGTGTGGCCAATCAAGGGTATTTCGGACCAGGTGCGTCTAATTAGCCATTTCAGTGACACAGGTGAGTCCAATCAACGCTAATTTGGACCAGGTGTTTTTAATTAGCGACAATCAAGGCTAATTAGGACCAGATGTTTCTAATTATCAATTTCAGTGACACAGGTGTGGACAACCAAGGCTAATTAGGACCAGGTTTTTCTAATTAGAAATTTCTCTGACACTGGTTGGACAATCAAGGCTAATTAGGATCAGGTGTGTCTAATTAGCAACTTCAGTGACACATATGTGGACAATCAGGTCTAATTAGGACCAGGTGCTTCTAATTATCAATTTCAGTGACACAGGTATAGCCAATCAAGGCCAATGAGTACCATGTGCGTCTAATTAGCAATTTAAGTGCAATAGTTATGACCAATCAAGGCTAATTTGGACCAGGTGTTTCTAATTACCATTTTCAGTCACACAGGTGTGGAAAATCAAGGCTAATTATGACCAGGTATTCGTAAAATGTGACAATCAAGCCTAATTAGGACCAGGTGTTTCTAATTAGCAATGTCAGTGACACAGGTGGGGACAATCAAGACTATTTAGGACCAGGTATTTCTAACTAGCAATTTCAGTGACACACGTGTGGACAATCAAGTCTAATTAGTACCAGGTTGGTCTAATTAGCAATTTCATTGACACAGGTGTGGACAATCAAGGCTAATTAGGACCAGGTGCGTCTAATTAGCAATTTCAGTGACACAAGTGTGGCCAATCAAGGCTAATTTGGACGAAGTGTTTCCAATTAGCAATTTCAGGGACACAGGAGTGGACGATCAAGGCTAGTTACGACCAGGTGTTTCTAATTAGCGACCATGAAGGCTATTTAGGACCTGGTGTTTCTAATTAGCAGTTTCAAGGACATAGGTGTGGACAATCAAGACTGATTAGGACCAGGTGCTTCTAATTAGCACTTTCAGTGACACATGTGTGGCCGATCAAGGCTTATTAAGACCAGGTGCATCTAAATAGCAATTTCAGTGACACGGGTGTGGCCAATGAAGGCAAATTAGGACCATTTGCGTCTGATTAGCAATTGCAGTGACACAGGTATGGACAATCAAGACTAATTAGGCTCAGGTGCATCTAATTAGCAATTTCAGTGACACAGGTGTTTCCAATCAAGGCTAAATAGGACCAGGTGCTGCTAATTACCAAATTTAGTGACACAGGTGTGGCCAATCAAGCCTAATTTGGACCAGGTGTTTCCAATTAACATTTTCAGTGACAGGTGTGTACAATCAAGGCTAATTACGACCAGGTGTTCGTAAAAAGCGGCAATCAAGCCTAGTTAGGACCAGGTGTTTCGAATTAGCAATGTCAGTGACACAGGTGGGGACAATCAAGGCTAGTTAGGACCATGTTTTTCTAATTAGCAATTTTACTGACACAGGGTTGCACAATCAAGGCTAATTAGGACCAGGTGCGTATAATTAGCAATTTCAGTGACACAGGTGTGGCCAATAAGGCAATTAGTCACAGGTGCGTCTAATTAGCAATTTCAGTGACACAGGTGTGGACAATCAAGGCTAATTAGGACCAGGTTTTTCTAATTACCAATTTCAGTGACACAGGTGTGGACAATCAAGGATAATTTGGACCAAGTGTTTCTAATTAAAATTGCAGAGACACAGGTATGGACAATAAAGGCTAATTCGGACCAGGTTTTTTAATTAGCAATTTCAGTGACACAGGTGTGGACAATCAAGGCTGATTAGGACCATGTGCGTCTAATTAACAATTTCAGTGACACAGGTGGGGCCAATCAAGGCTAATTACGACTAGGTTTTCCTAATTAGCGACAATCAAGGCTAATTAAGAACAGGTGTTTCTAATTAACAATTTTAGTGAACAGAGGTGTGGCCAACCATGGTTAATTAAGACGAGGTGCTTCTAATTAGCAATTTCAGTGACACAGATGTGGCCAATCAAGGCTCTTTAGTACCAGGTGCTTCTAATTAGCAATTTCAGTGACACAGGTGTGGCCAATCAAGCCCAATTTGTACCAGGTGTTTTTAATTATCAATTTCAGTGACACGTGTGGACAATCAAGGCTAATTTGGGCCAATTGTTTCTAATTAGCAATTACAGGGACACAGGTGTGGAGAATAAAGGCTAGTTACCACCAGGTGTTTCTAATTAGTGACAATCAATGCTAATTAGGACCTGGTGTTTGTAATTAACAATTTCGGTGACACAGGTGTGGACAATCAAGGCTAATTTGGACGAAGTGTTTCTAATTAGCAATTTCAGGGACACAGATGTGGACAATCAAGGCTAGTTACGACCAGGTGTTTCTAATTAGCGAGCATGAAGGCTAATTTGGACCAGGTGTTTCTAATTAGTGACAATCAAGTCTAATTAGATCCAGATATTTCTAATTATTAATTTCAATGACACAGGTGTGGACAACCAAGGTTAATTAGGACCAGGTGTTTCTAATTAACAATTTCAGTGACAGAGGTGTGGACAATCTAGGCCAATTAGTACCAGATGGGTCTAATTAGCAATTTCAGTGACACAGGTGTGGCCAACCAAGCCTAATTTGGACCAGGTGTTTCTAATTACCATTTTCAGTCACACGGTGTGGACAATCAAGGCTAATTATGACCAGGTATTCGTAAAAAGTGACAATCAAACCTAATTAGTACCAGGTGTTTCTAATTAGCAATGTCAGTGACACAGTTGAGGACAATCAAGGTTATTTAGGACCAGGTATTTCTAACTAGCAATTTCAGTGACACACGTGTGGACAATCAAGTCATTAGTACCAGGTTGTCTAATTAGCAATTTCACTTACACAGGTGTGGACAATGGCTAATTAGAACCAGGTGCGTCTAATTACCAATTTCAGTGACACAAGAGTGGCCAATCAAGGCCAGTTAGTATCAGGTGCGTCTATTTAGCACTATCAGTGACACAGGTGTGGACATAAAAGCTAATTAGCACGAGGTTTTTCTAATTAGCAATTTCAGTGACACAGGTGTGGAAAATCAAGGTTATTTAGGACCAGGTGCAGTTAATTACCAATTTCATTGACACAGGTTTGGCCAATCAAGGCTCATTAGCACCAGGTGCGTCTAACTAGCAATTTCAGAGACACAAGTGTGGCCAATCAAGGCCAGTTAGTATCAGGTGCTTCTAATTAGCAATATCAGTGACACAGGTAGACAATAAAGGCTAATTAGGACCAGGTTTTTCTAAGTAGCAATTTCAGTGACACAGGTGTGGACAATCAAGGCTAATTTGGGCCAAGTGTTTCTAATTAGCAATTACAGGGACACAGGTGTGGAGAATAAAGGCTAGTTACCACCAGGTTTTCTAATTAGCGACAATCAATGCTAATTTGGTCCTGGTGTTTGTAATTAACAATTTCGGTGACACAGATGTGGACAATCAAGGCTAATTACGACCAGGTTTTTCTTATTAGCAATTTCAGTGACACAGGTGTGGACAATCAAGGCTGATTATGACTTCGTGCGTCTAATGAGCAATTTCAGTGACACAGGTGTGGCAATCAAGGCTAATTAGGACCACTTGCGTCTAATTAGCAATTTCAGTGACACAGGTGTCACCACAAGGATAATTAGGACCATGTGCGTCTAATTAGCAATTTATTGACACAGGTGTGGCCAATCAAGGCTAATTTGGACGAAGTGTTTCTAATTAGCAATTTCAGGAACACAGGTGTGGACAATCAAGACTAATTAGGCTCAGGTGCATCTAATTAGCAATTTCAGTGACACAGGTGTTTCCAATCAAGGCTAAATAGGACCAGGTGCTGCTAATTACCAAATTTAGTGACACAGGTGTGGCCAATCAAGCCTAATTTGGACCAGGTGTTTCCAATTAACATTTTCAGTGACACGGGTGTGTACAATCAAGGCTAATTACGACCAGGTGTTCGTAAAAAGCGGCAATCAAGCCTAGTTAGGACCAGGTGTTTCGAATTAGCAATGTCAGTGACACATGTGGGGACAATCAAGGATAGTTAGGACCATGTTTTTCTAATTAGCAATTTCACTGACACAGTGTTGGACAATCAAGGCTAATTAGGACCAGGTGCGTATAATTAGCAATTTCAGTGACACAGGTGTGGCCAATAAAGGCCAATTAGTCACAGGTGCATCTAATTAGCAATTTCAGTGACACAGGTGTGGACAATCAAGGCTAATTAGGACCAGGTTTTTCTAATTACCAATTTCAGTGACACAGGTGTGGACAATCAAGGATAATTTGGACCAAGTGTTCTAATTAACAATTGCAGAGACACAGGTATGGACAATAAAGGCTAATTCGGACCAGGTTTTTTTAATTAGCAATTTCAGTGACACAGGTGTGGACAATCAAGGCTGATTAGGACCATGTGCGTCTAATTAACAATTTCAGTGACACAGGTGGGCCAATCAAGGCTAATTACGACTAGTTTTCCTAATTAGCGACAATCAAGGCTAATTAAGAACAGGTGTTTCTAATTAACAATTTTAGTGAACAGAGGTGTGGCCAATCATGGTTAATTAAGACGAGGTGCTTCTAATTAGCAATTTCAGTGACACAGATGTGGCCAATCAAGGCTCTTTAGTACCAGGTGCTTCTAATTAGCAATTTCAGTGACACAGGTGTGGCCAATCAAGCCCAATTTGTACCAGGTGTTTTTAATTATCAATTTCAGTGACACAGGTGTGGACAATCAAGGCTAATTTGGGCCAATTGTTTCTAATTAGCAATTACAGGGACACAGGTGTGGAGAATAAAGGCTAGTTACCACCAGGTGTTTCTAATTAGTGACAATCAATGCTAATTAGGACCTGGTGTTTGTAATTAACAATTTCGGTGACACAGGTGTGCACAATCAAGGCTAATTTTGACGAAGTGTTTCTAATTAGCAATTTCAGGGACACAGATGTGGACAATCAAGGCTAGTTACGACCAGGTGTTTCTAATTAGCGAACATGAAGGCTAATTTGGACCAGGTGTTTCTAATTAGTGACAATCAAGTCTAATTAGATCCAGATGTTTCTAATTATTAATTTCAGTGCCACAGGTGTGGACAACCAAGGTTAATTAGGACCAGGTGTTTCTAATTAGCAATTTCAGTGACAGAGGTGTGGACAATCTAGGCCAATTAGTACCAGGTGCGTCTAATTAGCAATTTCAGGGACACAAGTGTGCACAATCAAGGCTAATTTTGACGAAGTGTTTCTAATTAGCAATTTCAGGGACACAGATGTGGACAATCAAGGCTAGTTACGACCAGGTGTTTCTAATTAGCGAACATGAAGGCTAATTTGGACCAGGTGTTTCTAATTAGTGACAATCAAGTCTAATTAGATCCAGATGTTTCTAATTATTAATTTCAGTGCCACAGGTGTGGACAACCAAGGTTAATTAGGACCAGGTGTTTCTATTAGCAATTTCAGTGACAGAGGTGTGGACAATCTAGGCCAATTAGTACCAGGTGCGTCTAATTAGCAATTTCAGGGACACAAGTGTGGCCAATCAAGGCTAAGTAGAACCAGGTTCATCTAATTAGCAATTTCAGTGACACAGGTGTGGCCAATCAAGACCAATTCGGATCATGTGCGTCTAATTACCAATTACACTGTCACAGGTTTGAACAATCAAGGCTAATTAGGACCAGGTGCGCCTAATTACTCATTGCAGTAACACAGGTATGGACAATCAAGGCTAATTAGGACAGGTGCATTGAATTAGCAATTTCAGAGACACAGGTGTGGCCAATCAAGGGTATTTCGGACCAGGTGCATCTAATTAGCCATTTCAGTGACACAGGTGAGTCCAATCAACGCTAATTTGGACCAGGTGTTTTTAATTAGCGACAATCAAGGCTAATTAGGACCAGGTGTTTCTAATTATCAATTTCAGTGACACAGGTGGGGACAACCAAGGCTAATTAGGACCAGGTTTTTCTAATTAGAAATTTCTCTGACACTGGTTGGACAATCAAGGCTAATTAGGACCAGGTGCGTCTAATTACCAATTGCAGTAACACAGGTATGGACAATCAAGGCTAACTAGGACCAAGTGCACTGAATTAGCAATTTCAGAGACATAGGTGTGGCCAATCAAGGGTATTTCAGACCAGGTGCGTCTAATTAGCCATTTCAGTGACACAGGTGAGTCCAATCAACGCTAATTTGGACCAGGTGTTTTTAATTAGCGACAATCAAGGCTAATTAGGACCAGATGTTTCTAATTATCAATTTCAGTGACACAGGTGTGGACAACCAAGGCTAATTAGGACCAGGTTTTTCTAATTAGAAATTTCTCAGACACTGGTTGGACAATCAAGGCTAATTAGGATCAGGTGTGTCTAATTAGCAACTTCAGTGACACATATGTGGACAATCAGGTCTAATTAGGACCAGGTGCTTCTAATTATCAATTTCAGTGACACAGGTATAGCCAATCAAGGCCAATGAGTACCATGTGCGTCTAATTAGCAATTTAAGTGCAATAGTTATGACCAATCAAGGCTAATTTGGACCAGGTGTTTCTAATTACCATTTTCAGTCACACAGGTGTGGAAAATCAAGGCTAATTATGACCAGGTATTCGTAAAATGTGACAATCAAGCCTAATTAGGACCAGGTGTTTCTAATTAGCAATGTCAGTGACACAGGTGGGGACAATCAAGACTATTTAGGACCAGGTATTTCTAACTAGCAATTTCAGTGACACACGTGTGGACAATCAAGTCTAATTAGTACCAGGTTGGTCTAATTAGCAATTTCATTGACACAGGTGTGGACAATCAAGGCTAATTAGGACCAGGTGCGTCTAATTAGCAATTTCAGTGACACAAGTGTGGCCAATCAAGGCTAATTTGGACGAAGTTTCCAATTAGCAATTTCAGGGACACAGGAGTGGACGATCAAGGCTAGTTACGACCAGGTGTTTCTAATTAGCGACCATGAAGGCTTTAGGACCTGGTGTTTCTAATTAGCAGTTTCAAGGACATAGGTGTGGACAATCAAGACTGATTAGGACCAGGTGCTTCTAATTAGCACTTTCAGTGACACATGTGTGGCCGATCAAGGCTTATTAAGACCAGGTGCATCTAAATAGCAATTTCAGTGACACGGGTGTGGCCAATGAAGGCAATTAGGACCATTTGCGTCTGATTAGCAATTGCAGTGACACAGGTATGGACAATCAAGACTAATTAGGCTCAGGTGCATCTAATTAGCAATTTCAGTGACACAGGTGTTTCCAATCAAGGCTAAATAGGACCAGGTGCTGCTAATTACCAAATTTAGTGACACAGGTGTGGCCAATCAAGCCTAATTTGGACCAGGTGTTTCCAATTAACATTTTCAGTGACACGGGTGTGTACAATCAAGGCTAATTACGACCAGGTGTTCGTAAAAAGCGGCAATCAAGCCTAGTTAGGACCAGGTGTTTCGAATTAGCAATGTCAGTGACACAGGTGGGGACAATCAAGGCTAGTTAGGACCATGTTTTTCTAATTAGCAATTTTACTGACACAGGGTTGCACAATCAAGGCTAATTAGGACCAGGTGCGTATAATTAGCAATTTCAGTGACACAGGTGTGCCAATAAAGGCAAATTAGTCACAGGTGCGTCTAATTAGCAATTTCAGTGACACAGGTGTGGACAATCAAGGCTAATTAGGACCAGGTTTTTCTAATTACCAATTTCAGTGACACAGGTGTGGACAATCAAGGATAATTTGGACCAAGTGTTTCTAATTAAAAATTGCAGAGACACAGGTATGGACAATAAAGGCTAATTCGGACCAGGTTTTTTTAATTAGCAATTTCAGTGACACAGGTGTGGACAATCAAGGCTGATTAGGACCATGTGCGTCTAATTAACAATTTCAGTGACACAGGTGGGGCCAATCAAGGCTAATTACGACTAGGTTTCCTAATTAGTGACAATCAAGGCTAATTAAGAACAGGTGTTTCTAATTAACAATTTTAGTGAACAGAGGTGTGGCCAACCATGGTTAATTAAGACGAGGTGCTTCTAATTAGCAATTTCAGTGACACAGATGTGGCCAATCAAGGCTCTTTAGTACCAGGTGCTTCTAATTAGCAATTTCAGTGACACAGGTGTGGCCAATCAAGCCCAATTTGTACCAGGTGTTTTTAATTATCAATTTCAGTGACACGTGTGGACAATCAAGGCTAATTTGGGCCAATTGTTTCTAATTAGCAATTACAGGGACACAGGTGTGGAGAATAAAGGCTAGTTACCACCAGGTGTTTCTAATTAGTGACAATCAATGCTAATTAGGACCTGGTGTTTGTAATTAACAATTTCGGTGACACAGGTGTGGACAATCAAGGCTAATTTGGACGAAGTGTTTCTAATTAGCAATTTCAGGGACACAGATGTGGACAATCAAGGCTAGTTACGACCAGGTGTTTCTAATTAGCGAGCATGAAGGCTAATTTGGACCAGGTGTTTCTAATTAGTGACAATCAAGTCTAATTAGATCCAGATATTTCTAATTATTAATTTCAATGACACAGGTGTGGACAACCAAGGTTAATTAGGACCAGGTGTTTCTAATTAACAATTTCAGTGACAGAGGTGTGGACAATCTAGGCCAATTAGTACCAGATGGGTCTAATTAGCAATTTCAGTGACACAGGTGTGGCCAACCAAGCCTAATTTGGACCAGGTGTTTCTAATTACCATTTTCAGTCACACAGGTGTGGACAATCAAGGCTAATTATGACCAGGTATTCGTAAAAAGTGACAATCAAACCTAATTAGTACCAGGTGTTTCTAATTAGCAATGTCAGTGACACAGTTGAGGACAATCAAGGTTATTTAGGACCAGGTATTTCTAACTAGCAATTTCAGTGACACACGTGTGGACAATCAAGTCTAATTAGTACCAGGTTGTTCTAATTAGCAATTTCACTTACACAGGTGTGGACAATCAAGGCTAATTAGAACCAGGTGCGTCTAATTACCAATTTCAGTGACACAAGAGTGGCCAATCAAGGCCAGTTAGTATCAGGTGCGTCTATTTAGCACTATCAGTGACACAGGTGTGGACAATAAAAGCTAATTAGCACGAGGTTTTTCTAATTAGCAATTTCAGTGACACAGGTGTGGAAAATCAAGGTTATTTAGGACCAGGTGCAGTTAATTACCAATTTCATTGACACAGGTTTGGCCAATCAAGGCTCATTAGCACCAGGTGCGTCTAACTAGCAATTTCAGAGACACAAGTGTGGCCAATCAAGGCCAGTTAGTATCAGGTGCTTCTAATTAGCAATATCAGTGACACAGGTGTAGACAATAAAGGCTAATTAGGACCAGGTTTTTCTAAGTAGCAATTTCAGTGACACAGGTGTGGACAATCAAGGCTAATTTGGGCCAAGTGTTTCTAATTAGCAATTACAGGGACACAGGTGTGGAGAATAAAGGCTAGTTACCACCAGGTGTTTCTAATTAGCGACAATCAATGCTAATTTGGTCCTGGTGTTTGTAATTAACAATTTCGGTGACACAGATGTGGACAATCAAGGCTAATTACGACCAGGTTTTTCTTATTAGCAATTTCAGTGACACAGGTGTGGACAATCAAGGCTGATTATGACTTCGTGCGTCTAATGAGCAATTTCAGTGACACAGGTGTGGCCAATCAAGGCTAATTAGGACCACTTGCGTCTAATTAGCAATTTCAGTGACACAGGTGTCACCAACAAGGATAATTAGGACCATGTGCGTCTAATTAGCAATTTATTGACACAGGTGTGGCCAATCAAGGCTAATTTGGACGAAGTGTTCTAATTAGCAATTTCAGGAACACAGGTGTGTGACAATCAAGACTAATTAGGCTCAGGTGCATCTAATAGCAATTTCCAGTGACACAGGGTGTTTCCAATCAAGGCTAAATAGGACAGGTGCTGCTAATTACCAAATTTATTGACCACAGGTGTGGGCCAATCAGCCTAATTTTGGACCAGGGTGTTTCCATTAACAGTTTCAGTGACACGGGTGTGTACAATCAAGGCTAATTAGACCAGGTGTTCGTAAAAAGCGGCAATCAAGCCTAGTTAGGGACCAGGTGTTTCGAATTAGCAATGTCAGTGACACATGTGGGGACAATCAAGGATAGTTAGGAACCATGTGTTTTCTAATTAGCAATTTCACTGACACCGTGTTGGACATCAAGGCTAATTAGGACCAGGTGCGTATAATTAGCAATTTCAGTGACAACAGGTGTGGCAATAAAGGCAATTAGTCACAGGTGCATCTAATTAGCAATTTCAGTGACACAGGTGTGGACAATCAAGGCTAATTAGGACCAGTTTTTTCTAATTACCATTCAGTGACACAGGTGTGGACAATCAAGGATATTTGGGACAAAGTGTTTCTAATTAACAATTGCAGAGACACAGGTATGGACAATAAAGCTAATTCGGACCAGGTTTTTTAATTAGCAATTCAGTGACACAGTGTGGACAATCAAGGCTGATTAGGACCATGTGCGTCTAATTAACAATTTCAGTGACACAGGTGGGGCCAATCAAGGCTAATTACTACTAGGTTTTCCTAATTAGCGACAATCAAGGCTAATTAAGAACAGGTGTTTCTAATTAACAATTTTAGTGAACAGAGGTGTGGCCAATCATGGTTAATTAAGACGAGGTGCTTCTAATTAGCAATTTCAGTGACACAGATGTGGCCAATCAAGGCTCTTTAGTACCAGGTGCTTCTAATTAGCAATTTCAGTGACACAGGTGTGGCCAATCAAGCCCAATTTGTACCAGGTGTTTTTAATTATCAATTTCAGTGACACAGGTGTGGACAATCAAGGCTAATTTGGGCCAATTGTTTCTAATTAGCAATTACAGGGACAGAGGTGGGAGAATAAGGCTAGATATCACCAGGTGTTTCTAATTAGTGACAATCAATGCTAATTAGGACCTGGTGTTTGTAATTAACAATTTCGGTGACACAGGTGTGGACAATCAAGGCTAATTTGGACGAAGTGTTTCTAATTAGCAATTTCAGGGACACAGATGTGGACAATCAAGGCTAGTTATGACCAGGTGTTTCTAATTAGCGAACATGAAGGCTAATTTGGACCAGGTGTTTCTAATTAGTGACAATCAAGTCTAATTAGATCCAGATGTTTCTAATTATTAATTTCAGTGACACAGGTGTGGACAACCAAGGTTAATTAGGACCAGGTGTTTCTAATTAGCAATTTCAGTGACAGAGGTGTGGACAATCTAGGCCAATTAGTACCAGGTGCGTCTAATTAGCAATTTCAGGGACACAAGTGTGGCCAATCAAGGCTAAGTAGAACCAGGTTCATCTAATTAGCAATTTCAGTGACACAGGTGTGGCCAATCAAGACCAATTCGGATCATGTGCGTCTAATTACCAATTACACTGTCACAGGTTTGAACAATCAAGGCTAATTAGGACCAGGTGCGCCTAATTACTCATTGCAGTAACACAGGTAATGGACAATCAAGGCTAATTAGGACCAGGTGCATTGAATTAGGCAATTTCAGAGACACAGGTGTGGCCAATCAAGGGTATTTCGGACCAGGTGCGTCTAATTAGCCATTTCAGTGACACAGGTGAGTCCAATCAATGCTAATTGGACCAGGTGTTTTTAATTAGCGACAATCAAGGCTAATTAGGACCAGGTGTTTCTAATTATCAATTTCAGTGACACAGGTGGGGACAACCAAGGCTAAGTTAGGACCAGGTTTTTCTAATTAGAAATTTCTCTGACACTGGTTGGACAATCAAGGCTAATTAGGACCAGGTGCGTCTAATTACCAATTGCAGTAACACAGGTATGGACAATCAAGGCTAACTAGGACCAGGTGCACTGAATTAGCAATTTCAGAGACATAGGTGTGGCCAATCAAGGGTATTTCGGACCAGGTGCGTCTAATTAGCCATTTCAGTGACACAGGTGAGTCCAATCAACGCTAATTTGGACCAGGTGTTTTTAATTAGCGACAATCAAGGCTAATTAGGACCAGATGTTTCTAATTATCAATTTCAGTGACACAGGTGTGGACAACCAAGGCTAATTAGGACCAGGTTTTTCTAATTAGAAATTTCTCTGACACTGGTTGGACAATCAAGGCTAATTAGGATCAGGTGTGTCTAATTAGCAACTTCAGTGACACATATGTGGACAATCAGGTCTAATTAGGACCAGGTGCTTCTAATTATCAATTTCAGTGACACAGGTATAGCCAATCAAGGCCAATGAGTACCATGTGCGTCTAATTAGCAATTTAAGTGCAATCGTTATGACCAATCAAGGCTAATTTGGACCAGGTGTTTCTAATTACCATTTTCAGTCACACAGGTGTGGAAAATCAAGGCTAATTATGACCAGGTATTCGTAAAATGTGACAATCAAGCCTAATTAGGACCAGGTGTTTCTAATTAGCAATGTCAGTGACACAGGTGGGGACAATCAAGACTATTTAGGACCAGGTATTTCTAACTAGCAATTTCAGTGACACACGTGTGGACAATCAAGTCTAATTAGTACCAGGTTGGTCTAATTAGCAATTTCATTGACACAGGTGTGGACAATCAAGGCTAATTAGGACCAGGTGCGTCTAATTAGCAATTTCAGTGACACAAGTGTGGCCAATCAAGGCTAATTTGGACGAAGTGTTTCCAATTAGCAATTTCAGGGACACAGGTGTGGACGATCAAGGCTAGTTTACGACCAGGTGTTTCTAATTAGCGACCATGAAGGCTATTTAGGACCTGGTGTTTCTAATTAGCAGTTTCAACGACATAGGTGTGGACAATCAAGACTGATTAGGACCAGGTGCTTCTAATTAGCACTTTCAGTGGACACATGTGTGGCCGATCAAGGCTTATTAAGACCAGGTGCATCTAAATAGCAATTTCAGTGACACGGGTGTGGCCAATGAAGGCAAATTAGGACCATTTGCGTCTGATTAGCAATTGCAGTGACACAGGTATGGACAATCAAGACTAATTAGGCTCAGGTGCATCTAATTAGCAATTTCAGTGACACAGGTGTTTCCAATCAAGGCTAAATAGGACCAGGTGCTGCTAATTACCAAATTTAGTGACACAGGTGTGGCCAATCAAGCCTAATTTGGACCAGGTGTTTCCAATTAACATTTTCAGTGACACGGGTGTGTACAATCAAGGCTAATTACGACCAGGTGTTCGTAAAAAGCGGCAATCAAGCCTAGTTAGGACCAGGTGTTTCGAATTAGCAATGTCAGTGACACAGGTGGGGACAATCAAGGCTAGTTAGGACCATTTTTTTCTAATTAGCAATTTTACTGACACAGGGTTGGACAATCAAGGCTAATTAGGACCAGGTGCGTATAATTAGCAATTTCAGTGACACAGGTGTGGCCAATAAAGGCAAATTAGTCACAGGTGCGTCTAATTAGCAATTTCAGTGACACAGGTGTGGACAATCAAGGCTAATTAGGACCAGGTTTTTCTACTATTACCAATTTCAGTGACACAGGTGTGGACAATCAAGGATAATTTGGACCAAGTGTTTCTAATTAACAATTGCAGAGACACAGGTATGGACAATAAAGGCTAATTCAGACCAGGTTTTTTTAATTAGCAATTTCAGTGACACAGGTGTGGACAATCAAGGCTGATTAGGACCATGTGCGTCTAATTAACAATTTCAGTGACACAGGTGGGGCCAATCAAGGATAATTATGACTAGGTTTTCCTAATTAGCGACAATCAAGGCTAATTAAGAACAGGTGTTTCTAATTAACAATTTTAGTGAACAGAGGTGTGGCCAATCATGGTTAATTAAGACGAGGTGCTTCTAATTAGCACTTTCAGTGACACATGTGTGGCCGATCAAGGCTAATTAGGACCAAGTGCGTCTAATTAGTAATTTCAGTGACACAGGTGTGGCCAATAAAGGCCAATTAGTCACAGGTGCATCTAATTAGCAATTTCAGTGACACAGGTGTGGACAATCAAGGCTAATTAGGACCAGGTTTTTCTAATTACCAATTTGAGTAACACAGGTGTGGACAATCAATGATAATTAGGACCAAGTGTTTCTAATTAACAATTGCAGAGACACAGGTATGGACAATAAAGCTTATTCGGACCAGGTTTTTTTAATTAGCAATTTCAGTGACAGAGGTGTGAACAATCAAGGCTGATTAGGACCATGTGCATCTAATTAACAATTTCAGTGACACAAGTGGGGCCAATCAAGGCTAATTACGACCAGGTTTTCCTAATTAGCGACAATCAAGGCTAATTAGGACCAGGTGCTTCTAATTAGCAATTTCAGTGACACAGGTGTGGCCAATCAAGGCTAATAAGGACCAGGTTCATCTAATTAGCAATTTCAGTGACACACGTGTGTCCAATCATTGCTAATTAGGACCAGGTGCTTCTAATTAGCACTTTCAGTGACACATGTGTGGCCCATCAAGGCTAATTAGGACCAAGAGCGTCTAATTAGCAATTTCAGTGACACAGGTGTGACCAATGAAGGGAAATTGGGACCATGTGCGTCTAATTAGCAATTGCAGTGACACAGGTATGGACATCAAGGCTAATGGGGATCAGGTGCGTCTAATTAGCAATTTCAGTGACACAGGTGTGGCCAACCAAGCCTAATTTGGACCAGGTGTTTCTAATTACCATTTCAGTCACACAGGTGTGGACAATGAAGGCTAATTATGACCAGGTATTCGTAAAATGTGAAAATCAAGCCTAATTAGGACCAGGTGTTTCTAATTAGCAATGTCAGTGACACAGGTGGGGACAATCAAGACTTTGAGGACCAGGTATTTCTAACTAGCAATTTCAGTGACACACGTGTGCACAATCAAGTCTAATTAGTACCAGGTTGGTCTAATTAGCAATTTCATTGACACGGTGTGGACAATTAAGGCTAATTAGGACCAGGTGCTTCTAATTAGCAATTTCAGTGACAAGTGTGGCCAATCAAGGCCAGTTAGTATCAGGTGCGTCTAATTAGCACTATCATTGACACAGGTGTGGACAATAAAGGCTAATTAGCACGAGGTTTTCTAATTAGCAATTTCAGTGACACAGGTGTGGACAGTCAAGGTTATTTAGGACCAGGTGCAGTTAATTACCATTTCATTGACACAGGTTGGACAGTCAAGGCTCATTAGCACCAGGTGCATTGAATTAGCAATTTCAGAGACACAGGTGTGGCCAATCAAGGTTATTTCGGACCAGGTGCGTCTAATTAGCCATTTCAGTGACACAGGTGAGTCCAATCAATGCTAATTTGGACCAGGTGTTTTTAATTAGCGACAATCAAGGCTAATTAGGACCAGATGTTTCTAATTATCAATTTCAGTGGCACAGGTGGGGACAACCAAGGCTAATTAGGACCAGGTTTTTCTAATTAGAAATTTCTCTGACACTGGTTGGACAATCAAGGCTAATTAGGACCAGGTGCGTCTAATTACCAATTGCAGTAACACAGGTATGGACAATCAAGGCTAACTAGGACCAAGTGCACTGAATTAGCAATTTCAGAGACATAGGTGTGGCCAATCAAGGGTATTTCGGACCACGTGCGTCTAATTAGCCATTTCAGTGACACAGGTGAGTCCAATCAACGCTAATTTGGACCAGGTGTTTTTAATTAGCGACAATCAAGGCTAATTAGGACCAGATGTTTCTAATTATCAATTTCAGTGACACAGGTGTGGACAACCAAGGCTAATTAGGACCAGGTTTTTCTAATTAGAAATTTCTCGACACTGGTTGGACAATCAAGGCTAATTAGGATCAGGTGTGTCTAATTAGCAACTTCAGTGACACATATGTGGACAATCAGGTCTAATTAGGACCAGGTGCTTCTAATTATCAATTTCAGTGACACAGGTATAGCCAATCAAGGCCAATGAGTACCATGTGCGTCTAATTAGCAATTTAAGTGCAATAGTTATGACCAATCAAGGCTAATTTGGACCAGGTGTTTCTAATTACCATTTTCAGCACACAGGTGTGGAAAATCAAGGCTAATTATGACCAGGTATTCGTAAAATGTGACAATCAAGCCTAATTAGGACCAGGTGTTTCTAATTAGCAATGTCAGTGACACAGGTGGGGACAATCAAGACTATTTAGGACCAGGTATTTCTAACTAGCAATTTCAGTGACACACGTGTGGACAATCAAGCTCTAATTAGTACCAGGTTGGTCTAATTAGCAATTTCATTGACACAGGTGTGGACAAATCAAGGCTAATAGGACCAGGTGCGTCTAATTAGCAATTTCAGTGACACAAGTGTGGCAATCAAGGCTAATTGGACGAAAGTGTTTCCAATTAGCAATTTCAGGGACACAGGAGTGGACGATCAAGGCTAGTTACGACCAGGTGTTTCTAATTAGCGACCATGAAGGTAATTTAGGAACCTGGTGTTTCTAATTAGCAGTTTCAAGGACATAGGTGTGGACAATCAAGACTGATTAGGACCCAGGTTGCTTCTAATTAGCACTTTCAGTGACACATGTGTGGCCGATCAAGGCTTATTAAGACCAGGTGCCATCTAAATAGCAATTTCAGTGACACGGGTGTGGCCAATGAAGGCAAATTAGGACCATTTGCGTCTGATTAGCAATTGCAGTGACACAGGTATGGACAATCAAGACTAATTAGGCTCAGGTGGCATCTAATTAGCAATTTCAGTGACACAGGTGTTTCCAATCAAGGCTAAATAGGACCAGGTGCTGCTAATTACCAAATTTAGTGACACAGGTGGGCCAATCAAGCCTAATTTGGACCCAGGTGTTTCCAATTAACATTTTCAGTGACACGGGGTGTGTACAATCAAGGCTAATTACGACCAGGTGTTCGTAAAAAGCGGCAATCAAGCCTAGTTAGGACCAGGTGTTTCGAATTAGCAATGTCAGTGACACAGGTGGGGACAATCAAGGCTAGTTAGGACCATGTTTTTCTAATTAGCAATTTTACACTGACACAGGGTTGGACACAATCAAGGCTAATTAGGACCAGGTGCGTATAATTAGCAATTTCAGTGACAACAGGTGTGGCCAATAAAGGCCAATTAGTCACAGGTGCGTCTAATTAGCAATTTCAGTGACACAGGTTGTGGACAATCAAGGCTAATTAGGACCAGGGTTTTTCTAATTACCAATTTCAGTGACACAGGTGTGGACAATCAAGGATAATTTGGACCAAGTGTTTCTAATTAACAATTGCAGAGACACAGGTATGGACAATAAGGCTAATTCGGACCAGGTTTTTTTAATTAGCAAATTTCAGTGACACAGGTGTGGACAATCAAGGCTGATTAGGACCATGTGCGTCTAATTAACAATTTCAGTGACACAGGTGGGGCCAATCAAGGCTAATTACGACTAGGTTTTCCTAATTAGCGACAATCAAGGCTAATTAAGAACAGGTGTTTCTAATTAACAATTTTAGTGAACAGAGGTGTGGCCAATCATGGTTAATTAAGACGAGGTGCTTCTAATTAGCAATTTCAGTGACACAGATGTGGCCAATCAAGGCTCTTTAGTACCAGGTGCTTCTAATTAGCAATTTCAGTGACACAGGTGTGGCCAATCAAGCCCAATTTGTACCAGGTGTTTTTAATTATCAATTTCAGTGACACAGGTGTGGACAATCAAGGCTAATTTGGGCCAATTGTTTCTAATTAGCAATTACAGGGACAGAGGTGTGGAGAATAAAGGCTAGATATCACCAGGTGTTTCTAATTAGTGACAATCAATGCTAATTAGGACCTGGTGTTTGTAATTAACAATTTCGGTGACACAGGTGTGGACAATCAAGGCTAATTTGGACGAAGTGTTTCTAATTAGCAATTTCAGGGACACAGATGTGGACAATCAAGGCTAGTTACGACCAGGTGTTTCTAATTAGCGAACATGAAGGCTAATTTGGACCAGGTGTTTCTAATTAGTGACAATCAAGTCTAATTAGATCCAGATGTTTCTAATTATTAATTTCAGTGACACAGGTGTGGACAACCAAGGTTAATTAGGACCAGGTGTTTCTAATTAGCAATTTCAGTGACAGAGGTGTGGACAATCTAGGCCAATTAGTACCAGGTGCGTCTAATTAGCAATTTCAGGGACACAAGTGTGGCCAATCAAGGCTAAGTAGAACCAGGTTCATCTAATTAGCAATTTCAGTGACACAGGTGTGGCCAATCAAGACCAATTCGGATCATGTGCGTCTAATTACCAATTACACTGTCACAGGTTTGAACAATCAAGGCTAATTAGGACCAGGTGCGCCTAATTACTCATTGCAGTAACACAGGTATGGACAATCAAGGCTAATTAGGACCAGGTGCATTGAATTAGCAATTTCAGAGACACAGGTGTGGCCAATCAAGGGTATTTCGGACCAGGTGCGTCTAATTAGCCATTTCAGTGACACAGGTGAGTCCAATCAACGCTAATTTGGACCAGGTGTTTTTAATTAGCGACAATCAAGGCTAATTAGGACCAGGTGTTTCTAATTATCAATTTCAGTGACACAGGTGGGGACAACCAAGGCTAATTAGGACCAGGTTTTTCTAATTAGAAATTTCTCTGACACTGGTTGGACAATCAAGGCTAATTAGGACCAGGTGCGTCTAATTACCAATTGCAGTAACACAGGTATGGACAATCAAGGCTAACTAGGACCAGGTGCACTGAATTAGCAATTTCAGAGACATAGGTGTGGCCAATCAAGGGTATTTCGGACCAGGTGCGTCTAATTAGCCATTTCAGTGACACAGGTGAGTCCAATCAACGCTAATTTGGACCAGGTGTTTTTAATTAGCGACAATCAAGGCTAATTAGGACCAGATGTGTTCTAATTATCAATTTCAGTGACACAGGTGTGGACAACCAAGGCTAATTAGGACCAGGTTTTTCTAATTAGAAATTTCTCTGACACTGGTTGGACAATCAAGGCTAATTAGGATCAGGTGTGTCTAATTAGCAACTTCAGTGACACATATGTGGACAATCAGGTCTAATTAGGACCAGGTGCTTCTAATTATCAATTTCAGTGACACAGGTATAGCCAATCAAGGCCAATGAGTACCATGTGCGTCTAATTAGCAATTTAAGTGCAATAGTTATGACCAATCAAGGCTAATTTGGACCAGGTGTTTCTAATTACCATTTTCAGTCACACAGGTGTGGAAAATCAAGGCTAATTATGACCAGGTATTCGTAAAATGTGACAATCAAGCCTAATTAGGACCAGGTGTTTCTAATTAGCAATGTCAGTGACACAGGGGGGACAATCAAGACTATTTAGGACCAGGTATTTCTAACTAGCAATTTCAGTGACACACGTGTGGACAATCAAGTCTAATTAGTACCAGGTTGGTCTAATAGCAATTTCATTGACACAGGTGTGGACAATCAAGGCTAATTAGGACCAGGTGCGTCTAATTAGCAATTCAGTGACACAAGTGTGGCCAATCAAGGCTAATTTGGACGAAGTGTTTCCAATTAGCAATTTCAGGGACACAGGTGTGGACGATCAAGGCTAGTTACGACCAGGTGTTTCTAATTAGCGACCATGAAGGCTATTTAGGACCTGGTGTTCTAATTAGCAGTTTCACGACATAGGTGTGGACAATCAAGACTGATTAGGACCAGGTGCTTCTAATTAGCACTTTCAGTGACACATGTGTGCCGATCAAGGCTTATTAAGACCAGGTGCATCTAAATAGCAATTTCAGTGACACGGGTGTGGCCAATGAAGGCAAATTAGGACCATTTGCGGTCTGATTAGCAATTGCAGTGACACAGGGTATGGCCAATCAAGACTAATTAGGCTCAGGTGCATTAATTAGCAATTTCAGTGACACAGGTGTTTCCAATCAAGGCTAAATAGGACCAGGTGC
The DNA here is from genome assembly GCA_023101885.1 of Typhlomys cinereus. Lineage (NCBI taxonomy): Eukaryota > Metazoa > Chordata > Mammalia > Rodentia > Platacanthomyidae > Typhlomys > Typhlomys cinereus. The sequence continues at coordinate 24,729 of JALPQD010000936.1, read as the reverse complement.
TGCTAATTACCAATTTAGTGACAAAGGTGTGGCCAATCAAGCCTAATTTGGACCAGGTGTTTCCAATTAACATTTTCAGTGACACGGGGGTGTACAATCAAGGCTAATTACGACAGGTGCTTCGTCAAAAGCGGCAAATCAAGCCTAGTTAGGACCAGGTGTTTCGAATTAGCAATGTCAGTGAACATGTGGGGACAATCAAGGATAGTTAGGACCATGTTTTCTAATTAGCAATTTCACTGACACAGTGTTTGGACAATCAAGGCAATTAGGACCAGGTGCGTATAATTAGCAATTTCAGGTGACACAGGTGTGGCCAATAAAGGCCAATTAGTCACAGGTGCATCTAATTAGCAATTTCAGTGACACAGGTGTGGACAATCAAGGCTAATTAGGACCAGGTTTTTCTAATTACCAATTTCAGTGACACAGGTGTGGACAATCAAGGATAATTTGGACCAAGTGTTTCTAATTAACAATTGCAGAGACACAGGTATGGACAATAAAGGCTAATTCGGACCAGGTTTTTTTAATTAGCAATTTCAGTGACCACAGGTGTGGACAATCAAGGCTGATTAGGACCATGTGCGTCTAATTAAACAATTTCAGTGACCACAGGTGGGGCCAATCAAGGCTAATTAAGACTAGGTTTTCCTAATTAGCGACAATCAAGGCTAATTAAGAACAGGTGTTTCTAATTAACAATTTTAGTGAACAGAGGTGTGGCCAATCATGGTTAATTAAGACGAGGTGCTTCTAATTAGCAATTTCAGTGACACAGATGTGGCCAATCAAGGCTCTTTAGTACCAGGTGCTTCTAATTAGCAATTTCAGTGACACAGGTGTGGCCAATCAAGCCCAATTTGTACCAGGTGTTTTTAATTATCAATTTCAGTGACACAGGTGTGGACAATCAAGGCTAATTTGGGCCAATTGTTTCTAATTAGCAATTACAGGGACAGAGGTGTGGAGAATAAAGGCTAGATATCACCAGGTGTTTCTAATTAGTGACAATCAATGCTAATTAGGACCTGGTGTTTGTAATTAACAATTTCGGTGACACGGTGTGGACAATCAAGGCTAATTTGGACGAAGTGTTTCTAATTAGCAATTTCAGGGACACAGATGTGGACAATCAAGGCTAGTTACGACCAGGTGTTTCTAATTAGCGAACATGAAGGCTAATTTGGACCAGGGTGTTTCTAATTAGTGACAATCAAGTCGTCTAATTAGATCCAGATGTTTCTAATTATTAATTTCAGTGACACAGGTGTGGACAACCAAGGTTAATTAGGACCAGGTGTTTCTAATTAGCAATTTCAGTGACAGAGGTGTGGACAATCTAGGCCAATTAG